>JABSTR010002094.1:0-30000 GCA_013339765.2 Haemaphysalis longicornis | reverse complement strand
ATTTCGAAAGGGGTGAGGGCAGCAGCGCTTAAATTTCGGGCGCCGTACTTCCTTACGTTATACATGCTGCGGCCGGAAGTTAACACGAAGGCCGACTGGCACTAGGCGCTGAAGGTACACTACACAAGGAGTCTTTTGAGGGCGGCATGGACATATTCTCCTGGAGTTGTGTGGAGTACAGGGTCAAAGTGTCGTAGAGGAGGCACTGAAACTTGTGTAGTACGGGGCAGTAAGCTATAGCGTACGTAGAAACTACTAAGCGCGCACATTCAACGGTAGTAAGAGGCGTTAATGAACAATTGTGTTTTTCCCGCCGGTTAAATCTTTCCTATCGGCCCCAAGCATGAGCTTAGTAGAAATATTAGCCTTGGTCAACCTCCCCCCCCCCCCCCCCCAACCTTAGGGAATACGTGCTCGCTCGCCGATGGCATCATCACCTTGATCGTCGCCATCAGGATTCATCAAATACGAATGTGAAAAAGCAGGAACGGCAGGGTGGGCAGGACGCAATCGTCATCGTGATCATAATTATTTGGCAGGATGCGACACTGTGTTTCCAAAGTAAATGCAGGCCGGGAACGTCCTGTTACTCACAGCGCCATTTAGTCGTTAGCTTTGAGCACTGTTGCAATCTTGATCAACTGGAAAACGACGTCATCGTTCCGCCTATGTGGTCGATCGTTCCGCCTATGTGGTCGAACGGGTAGCGTCGCGGCTTCTAGCGTGTGTAGGGTTTGAGCCCGAGTACGCTTCTTTTATTTCTTGTAGGTCAATTGCTTCGTTATGTCCATTGATTAGGTCATTGAGTAGCCACATTACGAAGGTTATATGCATTATTTTCATAAATAAGGGTAGTTTAGTGTATTTTAGGTCAGTTTAGGGGCAGAGGAGAGTCTGTCCCCAAGGGTAAATTACAGTTTTGTATCGAACCGGGAGTGCTCTGCCTGCACTTACTGGTGTACGGAAAATCGCCGCTGGCAGGAGTGGTGGAAGCGAAAACGTTAGTGGACCTTTATTAAAGGAGCCATGAAGACAAAGCACAAGTTTGTGTTATTCGAAATATTTCGTGTTTTATAGTGCCCCCAGCGCTTGTCCGAATGCAAACGATGCTTTATTCACTGAGAAATTAATTACTTTAAGTTAAAATTTTGATTTTCCCACTAAATCGTGCGTTTTCGTGATCTGCAATGACATTACAGGGCCTTGTTTACCGTTAGTGAACCTAGATGGCGCCACCATACCACGGCAAGCCGTTTTCTGCTTTTGGCTAGTTTGTGAACGTATTTGTACCTGGCTTGTTTTGTTCATGGAGACAATCGTTTCGTGAAACATAATGCTCGCTCGACAAATACCGTTACGTAAGACATCGTCGCTTGCGTCAATCGGCCAGTGTCGTCTGAAACAACCCCAAAGGCCCGTAGTCCTGTGCAGCTAAACCAGGCGTAGTGCGCGCAGTACCAACAACAGTACGCATCGGTACTTGCATGTTTACGTGTGCTTTCGTATCTTTCACTGTTTGTCCCACCATTCTTTTGGCTTTAAAAAGAATGTGCCCTAAATTTAGGCGTAAATAGCTCGTTCGGCACGCTGATAAGCTCTGCCTAATTTGCGTTTCATTTTGCCGCCCTCCACTAAACGAAGAGCCGGCCGGTAGGACATCATAGGTTCTGTTGCGAGAAATTATCTGGTCGGTCGCATGGCCATTCCCTGAAATCCCAATCATGTAGCTTATTTGAGCGAAGTTTACGTTAAAAGTGGTGTCAGTATGATTCTAACGAGGCAATCTTTTGAATGAACCAAACTTGTGCTTTCTCCTCGTGGGTCCTTTAAGGAAGCGAAAGTAGGAACTATCTCGCAGATGCAAGAGCATCGTATCAACTCCAGAAGCAGCCATACCAATTACCAAACAATTTCAGTGACACATTCCGCACCAGCTGGAGGAGATACACTCTGAGGGTGCGCAGCATGTCCGCAAAAAGTTTCACATTTACCAGTCCCTGGAAATTCTGATTGTTTTTCTGCTTACTCAAGTCGACTGTACCGGAAGACACCGCACCCCCTGAGGGAATAGAAATTCCCGAGCAATGAAGACACACGCGCATTCAACTATAGATCGCCCAACTATTGTGATTTAGATACGAGAGAAATGATGAGTTCAAGTAACGGGCAAATCTAGCTATCAGTCGGTGGTGCTCAATTGTCTCATTACTGAATAACTTGTCACGGTCTCTGCACCTCATGTTCATAAGGCGCAGGCTAGCAAAATTCCCAATGGAATTAAAACTGCCGTGTGTTGTTGAAGTACCAACAAACGGAAAGCCTACTCCTAGGTAAATGCGCAACGGATTGACGACTCTTCTCATAGGAGTAATATTCACCGGGAGCTCAGACGTGCACTGACCTGAGCTTGATTCCTCATCTCCAGATACACTATTTTTGTAATCTACTAATAGCGTGTATCCCATGTTTCCCGTAGAATTAAAACGTGGAGACAAGGGCACAGAACGAAAAATCACATTGTATTGTGCAGGCACCAATTCTTTGTGACAGTCCCATACATAATGATTGAGCATGTTCTTCAGCTTTTAAAACTATCTAGGTGCAATCATACGGGCTCTGAACATTAAAACGCGGATTGCCAACCGCAAATGACAGAAGCGACGTTAGCTGTTGAGTGCAGGACGCCTAATGGTGGTATACTCCACGTCCCTTGGCGGCTGGTTCTGGAAGAACGCAGCCTCAATTCTCTGGCTTCTCTCTCCGGTCAGGGCGAGCCCCAGGCGCCTCCACAAGGGCCATAGGCGGCCGTTCAAAAGGGTGAAGGCGACCATGGCGGAAAGAAAAAAAGCGCCAGGAGCACGTAGAAGGGGTAGCCATGTTTTCCGCTGGAGTAGAAGAACATGGTTGAAAAGGCGATCAGGTGCGCGGCCGGGGCAAGCAGAGCAGCGGGAATGACCCGCGCATGCGCAGAGCCTCCAAGCTGACCACGCTCCACATGGTGTGAAGTAATGCCAGCACACACGTCGTCATCGCCGACATCTGGAAGACGCTATCCGGCACACTGTCATCGGAATGACAAAAAAAAAAACAGATGCACTTGAAAGCCCATGTGGAGGGTTGTCCTCACCAAATGGCTGCGGAAAATGCCGCCAGCGACAACTGCGCGGACATTCATCAGTACATTCCGCATTAAAAGTCAATGCGGAAAGTTCGAAAGATGAGGGACAGTTTACAAGACTTGTTTTCAAGCACGATAGGCACTATATATAAGATGAAGCGACTCTTTGGTGGGACTGTGCCATTCCGAATCTTTTCTGATATCACTTGTTTCAAAGCCGTAATAAGTGCCTGCTGAAAATGTCGGTTTTGTGAGTGTGCCTCACGACTTGGAAACAGAAGCTGACGCTGATTTCGGAATGTTAGCTTCTGTGAGAATTGCGTACAGGAATGCTATTTGGCATAACAACCACGGCCCATTGAGCTACTCGCGATAAATTGTAATATCGGGGTTTTAGTATCTTAGCATTTCGCTGGTCTACCTCCAGGGGTATAAAAGGGGCGCCATCTTGGGAATAAACTCTCTCTCTTGAATTCCACCTTCAATGCGTGCGTTTGCCTCAACGTCGTGCCGCTTCGGGGCCGTCACCGTCGCGACACTAGAATGGCGCCGCCCGCTATTCGCCGCGAGCTCGACATGTAGGTGGCGACACCGTCGCGCTGCTAGTGTGGATGCTCCGCTGAGCGGCCCGTAAGAATGCACACTGTGGGCGCGCTTCGTGCTTTTTTCTCGCAGTATGTGCGCACGAAATGTGCAAACAAGAGTGATATGGTGTAGTTCGGTTCCTCAACGTTCAATGTAAAGCATGGAAGCGGCAGTCAGTTTTCATTACTACGCCAAAAAAAGCGACGACTCATCGGGAATCTCAGAATGGCCGTAATTGTGACAATGAACTTGTACGCTGTGGCTCGTAGCAAGCTCGATCTTTCCAGACTATGGCTTTGAGCCTTCAATAAAAGCATAAATAGAAACAAATCAGGAATCCTCGATCTCTGAAATTCAGTTTAAAGCAATCTCAATCGCTTTCACTTAGCGTGACGCATTCTTGCATTTGTGGGATGCCCTGAAATGGTAACACTACTTAACTGCCCCGAAATTCTTTCTAAGAGCTTACGATATTTTTTGTGGGTTCAAAAGGCAACATAAAATTACTGAATTTTGATCAACGCAGAGATATAAATGTAACCGCTCTAACGGGTCTTTTAAATTAAATTTTAGCGACTCTGAAGGTTTGATTAATAAGTTCGATTCCCGGCCGCGGCGCCGCTTTTCTGATGGAGGCGAAAAGCAAAAACGCCCGTGGTACGAATTTCGACGCATGTTAAAGATCCCAAGGTGGTCAAAATTAATCCGGAGCCCTCCACACGGCGCGCCTCATCGCCTGCGTTGCGTCGGCGCGTTAAAACCTACAATCAATCAATCAAATTGATGAATAACGGTTTCAGATCACTTATTTACGGCTTTCGTCGCAAGTGAACTTGCGAATTGAATTGTCAACGCACGCAGTACAATCAACATCTCATGTTTAGCTAGGTTTTAGCAAAGTGACAAGCAGGTTTACAGTGTGCAAACCAAGCTTCTGGGACCTCACAGTGAGCACAAATTTTCTGTTATGGCTGCTCTGTTGACCATCGTTCCTTTTAAAATCTAACAGGTGCCTGCAACAGCGACATGTGTTTGCATTCTTGCGTATAAGGTCACTTACGAACCCTAAAGATGGCCATAAATAAGTTGCGCTTTTGCAGATGTAGTAAAACATTGCTCCTTTTTATTTCCCGTTGCGAATCTGAGACGGGCAACATGGCTGAATATCGCCTTTGTCTTGGCATTTAATTCTTGAGGATTGGTTAAAAAATGAAATTCTGTGCATTTCTTTTTTTTGTTTTTTTTTTCGGGAAGAGGGGGGGGGGGGTCCTGCCAACGTTGCAAGAACAGAGAGAAGAGAACGCATGTAACGCGAAAAGCCAAACTATGGTTATCATACTGACAATCGAAACTACATAGTTGTGTTCTGTAGCGGTGAAAAAGCAGTACTTTAACACGTATTTTCAAAATTAATTAACCCCCCTTTGGTCCGAGATTGTCCAGAAATTGTGGTTCGTTTTTCAAAAATGTATTGAAACAAGCGAAATGGCAATCAGTAGCATTATATTACACGTTTTCTCCTCTTTCTTTAAACTTAGGTCCACCTTCAAGACGTGACCATATTAGGCATTTGGTTATGCTGAGTGAGACACGTTTCTGGACAAGGTGATTCATGTCGGATTTGAAAATGATATATATGAAAATGACACACGAAATGCCACAATGACAGACGCAAACTCACAACTGCTTAATTTTACCAAAAATCCCCCCTAAATACTAGCGCATCCATAGAAACGTATTTTAAATAATACGTAAAATTAGCAACTCGATACAGTTGAATAAATGTTTATTCCTCCTCCTCTCTGGTATTTATTTTAGAAATATACGAAAGGACACGATCACACAGGCGCTTGCTGGTGTAAAATACGTGTCCGGTAATGTATGGGTGATAGCTCAGGGGTCGTGTGCAGTGTAAATGTTTTTGTTTGTTTCTTCTATAAGGACACAGCGCAGTTTTACAAGGGTGTGGAATTTGCACGCGTATGCACAGGTCTTGTCGGTTCTTACCCGTTTCGCGTACTAAACTTTTATCCTTAAATAATCACCACGCCACCTTCAAAAAGCACCCTTCGACGTTCCCGAAACGGCAGACGACTGCACTCAGCAATAGGAAAAGTGCAATGTGTGGAAGCAATTGATGTTCACACTCAAGCGGCGGTGACCACGGCGAAGATGTTTCGCGGAATTAAACCAGCGCATTAACCCGCAACGGCCGCTGATTATTGCGTTCTAGAGGAAATGCACAAGCAGAGGTAACTATGTCATTGCTTACTGCCAAACGAGCACACATATTGGTTGTTTTGTCGTGTGCAGCACGCGTCTTGCGCCGCACGCAACGTGAAAAAGCAGACGACGCGAGAGCGCCATCCACACTAGGAGCGGTTCGTCCCGCCGCCGCCAGGGGCCGACTCTGTTCGCGCTCGGGGCGAATAGAAACGCCGAAAATAAGCTCTCATCACCTCCTATATAATATGTTAACAGCCAAACAGGCCGAAAGTTTTCATTCAACGTAGTCCTCGAATGGCTAGCCTCTGACACAAAGACAGAAGTGGCGGTGGCTTCACCGCGATGTCTCCCAGGTTGCTCTCAGGCGGGGAAGGAGCAATGGCGGACTACTGAATGGCGCGACGTGGTCTTTGCCTGTGTAATGTAAATACTTGAGGCGACTTGTCGCAGTGTTGACGTTCCACTAAAGTTTTATTAATCGGTTCGATGATCGTTGCACAATGGACGATTTTGCGGTTATGAGGCGGGCCACCGTCTTCCCTGATGCCGTCGCTTGTCGTAGGCTTACGCTCCTACCGAGCTCATCGTGGGCTCCCGGTGCTGACTACGTTGAAACAAAACTTGCTGCCTGTTTGGCTGTTAACATATTGTTTAGGAGGTGATGAGCGCTTATTTTCGGTGGTTCTATAGCATCGGCGGCGCCATTGTAGTGTCGCGACGGCGACAGCGACGGCCCGAAGGGCACAAGGGAGGGTCAAACTCATACGCCGAAGGTGGAATCCAAGAGAGGGAGAGAGTTTTTCACAGAATGGCGTCCCTTTTATAGCCTGGTCGCAGCCCCCTGGTGGTAGATTACCCAAATGCTGGGATCCGAAACCCCGATATTATAAAAACCCTTCGTAGAGTAGGAAGAATGTTTCGACCCACTGAAGCCCTCCCTTATCGCTCTCAATCCCCACTCCTTCCCTCATGCACTTGTCTGTGACCCCGAGTAGGCCAGGGGGAGCGTCCAGTTTAGAGGCCTCGGCAAGCACGTTGAGCAGTGAGGCGGCCCCGCTAGCCAAGCCGAACCCAAGCCCCGAAGAGTACGCAAGTGCGGCCATGCCACGCCCGTGGTGAACAGCTCCGGCGGCTCCGCAAAGGTTCAGCGCCCAGTCAGCCCTGAGCAGCATTTTGAGGACCGGCACGCGGGCGACCTCCTGGAAGAGGACGGACATTGTCACGCCCAGGACCAAGGGCAGGCCGAATGATGCGGACAACAGGAACCACGCCACCGTCGAGAGCACCAGCGACACGAGCCACCCGAAGGCTGACACGAGCATGACCACGACGCGGTTCGGGTACGGCGCGATGGTCAGCGCGAACATGGAGATCGCAGGGCCGACGCCCGTGAGGCCATAGCCCACGCACTGGGTCAGGGTCATCTCGGGAAGATGGCACGGTTGAAAGGTAGGGGGAGCACAGAAAGGCCTAGCGGGAAAGGCTCCCTCAAGTTCCATCCTTGGCGCCAGACTGGAGAGAGAGAGAGAGAGAGAGAGAGAGAGAGAGAGAGAGAGAGAGAGAGAGAGAGAGAGAGAGAGAGAGAGAGAGAGAGAGAACAAACTTTATTGAGCATTCTAGAGCCGTTTAGGCGCTTGATGGGGTGGTGCCCTCTTCTCGGGCCCCATATGTTTCCAGGTGCTCCTGTCCTCTGGTGATCAGCGCGATCTGTTCTTCCAGGGCAAAGCTGGACAACAAGGTCTCCCATCGCTCAGGGTTGATGTGAGGGGAGGGGGGAGAAGGGAGGGGTGAACTTGAGAAAATTGCACCCTCCTATTATGTGCAGGAGTGTGCCCAGTTGTCTGCAGTTGCGACATTCTTTCTCATATCTATCCGGGTAGAACTTGTTTCGGAGATAAGGGTGGGGGAACGACCCGGCTTGGATCTGTCTGTATATGACTTGCTGCGCTCTGCTTAGAGAACGGTGTGGTTTAGGATATCGCTTCCTCCCGTCTTTATAGTGATTGGCTATGTTCCTGTAGCTCTTTATGGGCAGCTGTTCCTGCCCCTCTGCCCGGCTAAATAGTTCTCGGGCCTGTTGGTGGGCAAATTCATTGCCCTCCACCGAAGAGTGGGCTGCCACCCATATTAGCTCTATTTTGTGGCTTGGTGGTACTTTCTTTTGGAGGATTCTCACTGCCTTATAAGACACCCATCCTTTTCTGAAGTTCCTATATGCTTTTTGGGAGTCCGTGACTATTTTTATCGCTTTTGGTTGGGTCAACGCAACGGCAATTGCTATTTCTTCAGCTTCCTCTGGGCTTGGTGTGATGACTGAGGCACACGTGATGAGCTCGTTCCTTCCTGTTACTGCAATCGTTGCTCTCATCGAGTGCTTGGGAAGTGAAGCGTCTGTCTACATCACTCTTGTTTCTTTAGAGACTCGTTTTGCCTCGTTCTCGCTCCCCTTTACGTGCATTCTACGGCTGTTGTAATGATGAGGATGATTATTGTGATGATGATGTTTGAGGCTTGCTTATCCCCTTCTCGTCCGGCATTGGTCTAAGTGCCTTAACCTAGTGACGCCTTTCCGGGATAGTTGCGTGAGCAGCTGACTTGCACTTTTAGCAGAATTTTCTGTTTTTGCAGCCAAATGTTTGAATTCACAGCATCGTTACTATTTGTGACATTCCTCGACGTTCATAAAAATATAAGCACTGGAAGTTCCGAAAAAAGACGCCCCTATTTATCTCCGATCGATAACCAGGTAATAACTGGCGTCGTTCTTGCGAAACTCGGTAATTATAAAATTCTGGTGGCAAGAACAAACGATAGAATATTACTCAAATGATATGTGATTTGGAGCGAACCCAAATATAACACAGGCGCGCATACAAGCTGTCTCAATCGAACTAATCATATTCTCCGCGAATATGAAGTTTCGCAGATATTTGTAAATCACATTACAAGGATCCTCATGACAACATAAACCCTAAATTTATTCAAAGAATTTTGCTAAAAATTCATACCTCAATACAGTTTTCTTTGAACGAAAGCAATGTTTTTGCGGTATAAGATTTCGTATTTTTAAAAAAAAATATACTTCAAATTCATTGCCTCCTACATGAATGCAATGTCGAAACCGAGAGTCTATACAACCCGTACTTGGCAAGGGGACCATAAACGACCAGTCAGTATGTTGACTCAATGCCATATACATGCACCGAAGCAGGCGCAATATCGGTGTTTTGCGATTCTTGTTGTTTTTGTTTTTTTGGTGTTATCCACTGCCCGGGGGCTACGGCCAAGGCTATTTTGATGGCCGCCATGGTGGAATAAATTTTTCTTTGGTGTTGCTCTACTCAGCACGGCTTCTGTCTCTGAAGGGATTATCGAACGTACTACACACCATGGCGGCCACAAGGAGACCATTACTGAAGGCGAGAGCTACGCACTTGCAAGCGCGTTTGCGCAGTGTTGTTTTCCCAGCGTTGCTTGATTGGTTGCCCCTTGCATCATTCCTTATTTAAAGACATAGTTATCCACAACCCGAAAACATTAGGCACCGATAAGAATCGGTTGACAACCTTATGCTGTTTCTGCTGGAATCTCTGCGCGTGGCCCCGGCGATCTGGCCGTCTTCCGAGACTGGTGGATCGTCGCCCCTGAATTTGAAATTTTTGGCGCGCCTCGTGTGCCTTTTGGCACACTGTCTTACGTGTCCTGCGTAGGCTCTGGTTGCTGCTGTAAGACTTCGGCCGGAGGTAAATGGGGAGCGTCGCTGTATAGTCGTCCTTCTGATAGTGGATGGATCGATGGAACGCTTTTGATACTTTACGTACGCGCTGTTTATTTCGACGGAAAGCCTGACCATCGTTCTTCCGGACATGCAGTGTACCACCTTGGTACTACGAGGTCCACGATTTGCGCCCTGGTTTATTTCCACCTCGCATTAACGACGCTGCGGACGACGTCTCCCTTCCACAGTGCATCAAATGATCTTCCTGCGTTCCTTGCTTGAAAGGGTGCTGAAAACTCTAAAAAAAATTTGTTGGGCATTACTTCAGTTTTTTTCACGCTGAATTCCAAAATGACATGTTCATTTCACGTGTAAATACACTCAAACCACATTTCTTCAACAAAAGAAATGACCCCTGCCCGATGGGGTCAGAGCCCTGGCTGCCTTTCGCGGTAGGCCGGCGGTAGATGACGTCATATTCGGAAGGGCAGGCGCTGAGGTGACCGCATTCGGACTGAAGAGCTCATTCTGCTCCCGTTGATATACAGGCCAGAAAATCCTGTGAAGACTGAAAGACGTTCCAAATCTTTCCTTAGAATGGGAGAGCCTGAGGGAGGCATAAATGCAACAAGTTCGCGCGCGGAGAGCTTTAGAATTTGATTTTCCCCAACGACTCAAGACCGACTTCAGTTTCTCGGATGCAGGGACCTTGTGCAGATATTAGAAAGTTTTAGGGTAGCGAATAGCATACGCTAACGCTACGGAGGCGGTTAACCGGGACAGGACTGCGCATACGCATGTGGGATGGGCGAGGAGGTCGCCTATCAACGGAACAAATGCGCACCAGCCCAGTAGGGCCCCGGTATCCGCCACCGTAGCGTTAAGGCCCGTTCACACTTGCGACGAAAGCGACGGAAATTCCGCCGCTTTGTCGCGCGACGACCGTTTTTGCGAATGGTCGGGACCAATTTTTGTCGTCGCGCGACAAAGCGACAGAATTCTCGTCGCTTTCGTCGCCGTGTGAACGGGCCTTTAGAGGACGTTATCCGCTATGCTCGATTTCACTACCCATGTTAATCACAAGTACCAACACAATTTTTCAATAATCCACCTCCATTTTCTTGCATTTGTAACTTTGGTTTTACATTGGGGCAGGCCGTAACAAGCTGTGTGTAGCGTTCGGAGTCGATTTATGCGCGCAGGTAGCAGCGATGCGGCCGCCGGTCGCCGCTTCGTGCGGAGGTGCTGATGCCGTGTCGTTCCGTGGCCGGTCAGCGGAAGGTTAGGCCTTGCATTAGGAAGCTTTAGTATAGCGTTTTCTACCTGTGCGTATGCTAAACGCTAATTTTTTTGCGTCATGCTACGTCAACACCGCGAGCGGAGTTTTGCTAGAGCGTTTCATTATTTTCGCGTAGCAACGCGCTAGCGGTTATGGCGCCATCTTATGAATCGATTGCGAAACGACTTGCTCATCGACTGATCTTCCAGCGGAGTGCCGGAATGCCTTGTAGTGCAGTTCGGTACGCCATCGCCACTCCCCGTACAATGACAGAACCAAGGTTGATGTGCTCTAAAACATAAAACAGGATCTTGTGGGAGACGCAGTCAAAGGCTTTCTCCAGGTCGAGCTGGAGAATCGCCACGCCCGAGCCCTTGCATCGCAACATTCCAGTACGCACCTCGCCTTGTGGATATTCGTAAATATGTTACGACCCTGATGCCACACGTCTGATGTGGACCTACAATTTTCTGGATTACCATTTGTAACCTTTTCCCAGAACCTTCATAAAAATTTGTAATCAACGTTTGTCAGCGAGATTGGTCGGTATGCTTTAACATCCCGTAATTTTTGCCTGTCGTCTGTTTTCGGAATTAGTATTGTATGGGAGGTAGAAAAAGATGGAGGAAGCGCTTCAATTTCGTAGCCTTGATTGTACATGTCGGCAAGAACAGGAGATATCAAAGATTTCAGATGTTTATAGAACGCCGCACTAAGCCCGTCAGGACCCGGTGACTTGCCCGGATTCAGGTTTCGATGGCACACTTAACTTCCTCGGCCGAGAAGGGTTGTTCGAGCCATTCCTTTGTTTCGTCATCCAAGCGTGGCAACGCACCGATAAAATCTCGCTTGAATTTTTCTATGTCGGTTTCTCTGCACGCGAACAGTGCCTTAAATAATCGAAAAATGCGCGCTCCACTTCTTTTTCCGAAGTTACATAACCGTTGGTTTCTATTTCGTTAATCATATTCCGCCGGGCTTGCGTCTTTCTATTCCTAACGCCCGTTTTGTGGTGCCTCCCCGAACGTCCAATGTTCTGCCCTCGCCCGTACTAGCGCACCGCGATAGCGGTCTTGGTCAATGACTTCGAGTTTGTGCTAATAAGGAATTGGGAGCGGTCATCGAGGTGCAGCGTTCGGTGCGCCAGGGTTGCCCACTAGTCCTTTATTGTTTTGTGTATACAGAAGCGCTGTGCCTCAGCATCATTCATAATGCTAAAATAAGCGGATTTAAAGTACAGGAGACAGAGGTCAAACTTCTCGCCTATGCTGACGACATTGCCGTTGTTTGGTCGAACAAAGAAAGCGTGATGTTCGCCGTGGAAACAGTGAAGCATTTTGGGGAGGTCACGGGGAGTCTGGTAATTGGGAAAATGCCTGGGGTTTTGGCACGGTGAATGGATGTCAACGCCAGCGATCTTTGCTAATGTAGCTTGGGTAACCACCCCAGTAAAGTACTTGGGAACCCCTCTGGAATGACTATCGCGACAGTGAGCCCTACTGGCGGGGGCAGGTGCAATTACTGAAAGAGAAAGCGGAAAAAAATGAAAGCAACTGGGCTGTCAGTGTTCGCGAGAGCCACGACTTGTAATATTTTCTTCGTGGCAAAGCTTTGGTTCGTTATGCAAGTGCTGCATTGTTCGCGTTTTGAATGTCCAGAAGCTGCATCGCGTTTTGTTTTTTGTGGGGGTCCACGTGGGAAAGGAGCAGTAGGACGAATTTGTTTATGCTATATCGCTGCCTTGCGAATACTACTGAGAGCACCAGCCACGAACGACATGGCAAGATGGAAGCCGGTCTTATTCCACGCAGCTCAAAATCCCGATGATGATGATCCCTTAATGTTGGTGATGATGATGATGATGATGATGATGACATATCATCTCTTCCCCCTTAATAGGTAAAGCGTTCAGGAGAAAAGCCGTAGCGGTCAGGAGGCCGTCGGAGCCTTGTCGATTTTCGCAAAGTTGGCGTATGGCCAGCTCCCGCCTCGGCTCTGCTTCGGGCTGTCCGCACTGAGGTCGTAGTACGGGAGCTGAAGTCGAGTCCACCTGCGATGAGGACGGGGTACTCTCGGCGGCGGGTTCCTGCTCGTTAACGTCTTCCGAGCGACAGTCTTGTTCTTCAGCCGACTCCTCAGCTGGTCCAGATGCCGTCGCTGGAGTCCCTGTCCCGATTCAACCGTAAGCATCCGGGAGCCCTGGTGACTGCGCACAACTCCGGGAATCCACCGTTGACCTGACCAAAACTTCGCATCCAGACGGGGTCACCGGCATTAAATTTAGTCTTTATCGCTCTCGGTTGGATTTCTGCCCTATCCTTGTCCGGTGTGATGCAGTCCATTTTGGTTCTGATCTGATATCCCAGTAATGCTCCGCCGGCGACTTGCCATCCTTGATAGGCGTTCGGCGATATCGGAACAGAAACCGAGATATGCGTGTTTTCAGGTCTATTCCAGTGTTTTTCTTTAGCCCTTCTTTGAGGGTGCGCACCGCTCTTTCAGCTAATCCGTTGGACTGTGGATGATACGGGCAGTTGTGAGATGTTGCACGCTGTTTCGTGCCATAAACTCGCGAAAGACAGCGCTCACAAATTGCGGTCCGTTATCTGAAACGATAGTTTTTGGAAGGCCAAAGCGTGCAAACATTGACCTTAGGGCATCAACCGTTGATTGCGCTGTGGCAACTTTCATAGGAACTGCTTCCATCCATTTTGTTTTGGCGTCCACCACAACCAATACCTCTGCCGTCTATCGGACCGGCAAAGTCTGCATGTAGTCGGCTCCATCTTTCGCCGGTGTCTGGCCACGCCAAAGGTATCTGGGCGGGTGGCATCGCCGAGGCCTGCGTGCATGTACCGCATGATTTGACGAGCCGTTCTATGTCACTATCCAGACCCGGGTACCAAAACAGGGTTCGGGCCATGCTTTTCATGGATGTCATTCCTGGGTGTGTCTCATGCAGCAGACGCAACATGCGTTTTGCCACAGCCATGGGAAGAACAATGCGATGTCCCCAATACACCAAATTGTGGCTAGTGGTTAGCTCCGTTCTCCGGTTAAAGTACGGACGGAGGTGTTCGTGACCCTGTGGTAGGGAAGACGGCCATCCCTCTGCAATCCACTCTTTCACCTTCCGGAGGATGGCGTCCTGATTAGTCAGTTGTGCCACGTCGCGAGCGCATATCGCCGTTTCTTCTCTTTCAGGCCTTGGGTATACAAAACACAGGCGTCGGGGCAGTCGTCCCGCGGCTCCGTGGCTGGCAATGGCAGACGACTGAGGGCATCGGCATTAGAATGTTCACTGCCCTTGCGATACTGTAATGTGTAGTCATAATTTCCCAAAAATAAGGCCCAACGCTGGATTTCTCGCTGCAGCCATCGGTGGAATCGCCTTACTTGGATTGAATAAGCCAGTGAGAGGTTTGTGGTCGGTTACTAACACAAATCGGTGTCCATACAAGTAGTCCTTAAACCGCGCGACGCGAAGCGAAGACAAGAGCCAGTGCTTCCTTTTCCAACTGGGAGTAATTGCGCTCGGCCTTTGTAAGTGTCCGTGACCGGAATCCGATGGGGTAGTCAACACCGTTGACACGGTGAGACAAAACAGCCCCAATACCTACAGGTGACACGTCACACTCCAGTCGCAGTGGCTTATCAGGGTCGAAGTGAGCAAGGAACTTGGAAGCCGCAATTGCCTCCTTAACTGTTTGGAATGCTCGCTCTTGTTTCGGCTCCCACTGCCACCTGGTCACTTTAGCTAAAAGGGCATATAGCGGGGCCAGCACGGTGGCGAGATTTGGCAGAAATTTGCCGTAATAGTTTACGAGTCCCAGGAAGGCTTTCAGCTCACTCACCGAAGTGGGTGTTGGGGCTTCGATGACAGCTTTCATGTTGTCATCCTTTGGCCGCAGGCCTTTAGCATCAATACGATGACCTAGGAAAGTGACTTCATCTTGCCGGAACTTGCACTTTCCTTTGTGAAGTCGGAGACCGTGCTCCCGCAGTCGCTGTAGGGCCTGTTTTAGCCTGGACAAGTCATTCCTTTTCTCCGCGATGATAATGTCGTCCAGGTATACTTGCACGTCAGGAATATCGCCCAGAAGCCCATCCATCCGCCTTTGGAATATGGCCGGAGCAGACCTTATGCCAAAAAGGCAGCCGGTTAAAACAAAACAGGCCCTTGTGCGTGTTGAGGACTGTCATCTTCTTGGCCTCTTCATCCAACGGTAACTGGTTGTAAGCTTGACGTAAGTCCAGAGTCGTGAAGACTTCCCCTCCGTTTAGCTTGGCAAAGATGTCATCCACTCGAGGAAACGGGTAACGTTCCATCAGCGTTGCTGCGTTTACTGTCATGCGAAAGTCTCCGCACACTCGAATGGAACCATCGCCCTTTACGACGGGTACTACTGGTGTCGCCCATTCGGCGGTTTTCACCGGTGCCAGGATGTCTTGGGCAACCAGCTGGTCTAGCGCGTCCGACATCTTATCCCTGAAGGCGTAGGGTACCGTGCGGGCCTTGAAAAACCATGGACACGCGTTTTCTTTCAGCTGAAACGTCACCGGTGGTCCCTTGCAGAGGCCTAGCTCCGGAGCGAACACGTCGGCGTACTCGTTGAGCAGCTGTTGTAGTTTCGTTCCGGCCGCTTTTACCTCGACTGGTTGCACACTCGCGACCACATTAGACAACATTGCCACGCCCACTTCGTTGAACGCCTTAATTGTATCTCTGCCGCACAAGGATGGCCCCGAGCTGCCGACGACTATGACTGTGCCAGCGACATCTTTCCCATCGCACACACGCAGCGATCATACTAAGTTGTCCGACGACTGGAAGTTCCCCCAAGAGACAAGAGAGCCGTAGCTGCGTGTTCCGTAATGGTGGCCACATCGCTTGTACTTCCAGAAGACCGTTTCGGGAATGACACTTACGGGTGATCCCGTGTCCACCAACATTCTAATGGTGACGTTATTCCAGGTAATCTCCTTGTATATTGGCTTAACCTTGCGGATGCTGGCTTCTTGGTGAAGAACCGCTGCTATCCTGCTATCGTGTGCAGGGCTTCATTTTCGTCCGAGTCTGTGTGCGCTTCCGTTGTCATTGCATATGAGCCCTGGCGCCATTGTCCGCACATTCGGCGTAGATGCCCTCGTTTGCCGCACGGATGGCACTCCGGGCGACGGTGTTTGCATTCGTCCTCTGACTGCGATTCGCCACCACATCTTCCACAAGTGTGGCGCTTCTCCTGTTTAGGGCGTGACTTCCATGGACGGGCCGTCTGTCGGGCAAGATGTACGGCATCTGGTTCTGCAGATTGCATGCTTTTAGCGTTCTGAGCCGCTTCCTGTGCTGATACAACAAAGGCTTCTGCCTGCTCCAGTGTGAGCTTTCGTTGCATCAGTAAATTTCTCCGCACGTCTTTATCCCGCACACCGCAAACAATTCGGTCTCTTAACATGCGCTCCAGTGAAGTTCCGAAGTTACACTTCTCTGCTAGCCGTCGAATTTCCGCAATGAAATCCTGGGCACTTTCACCTCCTTGTTGCGAACGCCTGAAGAAAGCATAACTGGCAGCAATCTCGTTGACTTGCGGAGGGTAGTGATCTTGCAAATGTCCGATCACTTCCTCGTAGCTGAGCTCATTGACCTGTTTCGGGTGACATCGTGCTTGCACCACTCGCACCGCAATGTTCGTTAGCGAAGATATAAGCAGTGTTCGCTTCTTCGTCGGTTCCTCGATGCTATGAGCTTCGAAGTAAGCTTCCAGGCGAACCCGGTACGTAGGCCACGTACCTTCTTCGTCAGTGAATTCCGGTGGCCGCCCGGCACTCATTCTTGCGTGGGACTACTCGCCTAGCGCAAGCGCGATCCTCGTCGCCACTGCTATATCGCTTCCGAGCGAATCATACTGAGAGCACCAGCCACGAACGACATGGCAAGATGGAAGCCGGTTTTATTCCACGCAGCACAAATCCTGATGATGATGATCCCTTGATTGTTGGTGATGATGATGATGACATATCACTTCCTTTCTTGAACTTTTCGGGAAAGGCGCCGCTTTTGAGTATTGTGTTGGTTGAATGCACAAGAACAGTCAAAATATCCCCAGAGTCTACTTGTACTTTTGCAGGGCAGATGTTGTCAAGCCCCGCGCCGCTGCTTTTCATGGTGATAAGAGTTTGAAATAGTTCTTGGTATGACGTAGGCCGTAAAAAGAAAGAATGTGAACAGCGAGTGAAGGGTTGTTTTGGTTGATTGGCAGTGGAAGTATTGTGGGAAATAATGAGTTGAAGGCATTTGTGATGTCGCTGTCAATAAAATAGACTGCGGTTGCACCTGTGATAAAACTAGGATTAGGTTCAGGGATATCATGGTTAAGAAATTCTTTTATAAGTTGCCAGTTATTGCGGGTGTTATTCCCCAATTTGCGCCTCGTAATAGTTTCTTCCAGCTACATGAAGTAAAACAAACAATTGTTCGGAATACGTCTTGTAGCGTTTTTTTTCAGAATAGAGCTAATCTGTTTGGCCCTTAGTTTTTTATGCAGGCTGTTTTTTACGGATGAGCGAAAATACCATTTGATATCCAGGATTTCTTGGGGCAGAAAACCACTTTGTTTCAGTGGACGTTGTTGTAAAAATTTTACTGTTTTTAGATATTTTGGAACTGAATTTTCTGGAGGCACTGTTAGCGGAGTCATCCGACAAAATGTTCACCGAGCCTCTTTCCTTAATATTATGACGGAATTGACCGTCATCGAATGACATTTTCTGGATCAGTTTCGACACATTGCGTTTGCGGATTCGAGCAGCAAGAAAATTGGGCAATGATCAGTAATACTAAACTATATGATTCCAGCGGTTCTTGATGTCGTGACGTTGGATAAAATATTATCATTCAGTGTGCTCGGTCCCTGAGGAATACAACGTGAGAGAAAATTATCAAAGATTCAAGGTTATGACCTAGCACATTAGTAGCGTAATATAGACACGCGCTATAAGAACTGTCTAATGTGTTTATGTTCATATCTCCCACAAGAACGATGTTTTATTTTTTTTTTGTTAATTTGAGTGATAACTTCATCAAAGTAATGGCAGAACTCTGTAAATAAGGATTCCAGAAGGATAGATGGTCCATTTATATTGTTTCTTTTGGAAAGAAATTCTTATCTCGTTCAATTCAGACCGATTATTGAGATGTCATATGGGCGGCTGTGTGATAATGTGTTGGAAACAAAAATAGCAGATCTGCCGCAACGACTGTCCACACAGTTAGAAATTCTGCTCGATAGTAAGTTTCGGAAAGACACAATAGTAAAAAAGTGTGACCAATTAAGGTTAGAAAGTTTAACAAGTCATCGTAATCTTTGGGTAAGCTACGAATGTTTACATGAACAAGTGATTTATGATTTATGGCGCTGTTCTGAAGAAGATTTGAAAACTGATCGATGGATTGATAGGCCATAATTCAGATTGTGCTATATGTTGCATGACCTAAAGAATGGCGTGAAACTCCTGGGCGCCAGAAATACAAAAGTCCCGACTGTCCTCCGATTTCCGCGCCAAGATCCTGCAGTCTTGCACCCAAAGAAATTGCGATTCTTTTTCCTTTTTCAATTTCAGGGATTGGGCGAATAGGTGCTTGTTTCCTTGTGTCAAGTGATCATTTATGTACATGGGTTTCTGTTGCTGAAATTGCATGCCGATCGACTCAGTTTTTAAGCGAGCTTTCCTTGCCTTCGCAGCGAATTCGGTCTTTTTTTCGCGCGAACAGAACCTAGCAATGATTTAAGATTCTTTTTTTTTCGGGAACCCATGACCAATGTCCAAGTCATTTCTTGTGATTAGTCAGTTCACTTTCTCGCCAATTTTTTCGAAATGTCGGAGATCTTCGCCCTATGTGACTGGCGTTTTCTATTTTCAACGTTGTTTAGCCTTGAGTATTGCTCTAAGGTTGCAATTTTAGATGCGACTGCATCTGATTCACTCGCCTTGTCCCTCCATACGGAGTTGTTGTTGTCCGTCCACACCCCTCCTCCATTCTCCCCGCCGCGCGAGCTGCGCTCTCCGCCGCTCACCCCCTCTCCTCTCCGATAGCGAACACTCCCTCGCGAGGGGCATTGGATTGGACTCGACTGGGCTGGCTTGGCTTGGCTTGGCTTGGCTTGGCTTGGCTTGGATTGGATTTGGATTGAATTGGATTAAAGTGGAATGTGTTGGATTGTGTTGCGTCATAGCCGCGCCATGTTGCGTCATAGCCGCGGTCGTTCCAGGACCGGCGTTGTGATTTCCATCGATGCGTTGAATGGAGCCTAACAATTCTGCTATCGCCCGCGCAACCGTAACAAGCACCGATCACTGTGATAACAGGAATGCTAACAGCACTGAAGACAAGGCTGCTAAGAGGCGTCAACGTTATGCTCTACGCAAACGATTGAAGCGAGCAGCTGATTCCGAACTTCGTAAACGTGATACCGAACGCAAACGGTTGAAGCAAGCAGCCGATGCTAAACTTCGTCAACGTGAAGCCGTTGCCGTACGAGAGAAGCGAGCGGCCGATGCTGAACTTCGTCAGCGTGAAGCGGCTGCCATACGCGAGAAGTTTCACGCAATTAGAGAACGAACCCAACGGAAATACCAAGTGAACCCCCAAGATGCGTCGCATCTCCAGAGGGTTCCCCTCGCGGGAAGTTGGGGTAATTTTTTCCGTTAACTGTTGGTTCCTTTTGCCCAAATCCCTATTTTCTTTCACGATTGCTTCTTGGTTTTGTTTTACTGACTCATATAGCTCATTGAAAAGGGTGAGACTGGACTTAGGTTCACCGATTTCCGTGCGTTGTGGTTCTATTGCTTTGGGAAGATCCGCGTTAGTTGGCATGGTCACTTGGAAAAGGGAGCGAGAGAAAGAAGGCCCAAACACAAAAATGCGGAGACACACACAAAATTTGACAGTAGCAGTCTGGCAGTATTTGGAGCGGCAAAACTTGTAGAAAAGGTGCTAGGCAATACCTATAAGGTATGACTAACCTGCACGCAAAGCAGATGGCTATTACTTCCGCAGTCCGTTGCCGCAACCGCTGCTGCAACGACTGTGAAGGGGTTCAAGTGGGATGGGTCCTTATATATTCCTTGAAGCGGGGACACTGGCGAGGGTTTTGGTGACGATTGATGACGTGCTGATGATAAGTCGGGCTGGTAACTTTCACGTGCCAAGCTTTTGACACGTGGACGTCCGGATATGAGCTGGTCCTGCTCTCAAAGCAGACCGTGACTAGTTGAGAAGTTCTTTGTCGCAAAAGCTGCCGCCTATACTGTGAAGGGGTTCAGGTGGGATCGGTCCCTATATATTCCTTGAAGCGGGGATTCTGGTAATGGTTTCGGTGACGATTGATGGCGTACTGATTATAGGTAGGCCTGGTAACTTTCACGTGTCAAACTGTTGACACGTGGACGTCCGGATATGAGCTGGTCCTGCACGCAAAGCAGACGAAGAATAGTTGCGCAGTCCTTTGCCGCAACAGCTTGTACTCTCACAGGGTGTTTTTGGGCCTTGCTGTTGGCTTGGGCATCGGAGGCCGTTCCTTGCACTGCGTTGCAGGCAGAAATGGTGGAACGTCCATCTCCTCATCAGATGTCCTGGAGGAATCTGGCGGACAGGGCCCCCAGGACTTGGCACCCGTTCTGCTGGCCTCGCTGTCCCCGTGTCCATCTCCTCGGCAGGCTCCTGTGGAAGCAGGGTGGTTGAGGTAGCAGGGAGAGCGGCATTGGTCATGACGGTGCCTGTTGCCACCACAACCACTGCTGGCTCGGCAAGCGTTGTGGTGACGGGTTCGACATCCTGAGGGAACCCTGGTGTGCGGGACAGCGGAGGAACAAGTCCGGTTCCCAGTACTGAGTCCCTTAGGAAAGTACACACGGCTCCGCCTCCCCGCGATCTTCGTCGGCCGACCTCCCAAGAGGGAAAGAGGCAAACATCTTTCTGCGCTTCTGCGAAGGTGATGTTCTCGGCGATCGTAACATTCATCATCTGCTTCTCCTGTTTACACTTTTCACATTTTCATGAGTAGGCTGCATGGGTACGCGGACGCTGGCAGAGATTGAGGCTTTTGGTATGTAGTTTTCAGAAAGATGGTCATGCTGGCCCTACTGAGTTTAGATAATTCGGCCACGGCAAGAAATTCTACCCTGCTCTATATTTTGGCGCTTACAGCAGGCCCCGTACGTTCGGTATGTACGGGCGAACAGAACAATGTATAAAGCCTGCATTTATGGATTCTAGAAGGGTGGATCTTTCGAAAGTCAGGATAATGTGCTTAGTTGCTAAATGTTTGTAATCGTGGCGTTCGCATCTGCGCTCTGCAGCCGTTACACCATGATTCCTTAGGTCTTCCAAAAGGCCGGCGTCGGTATCGTGGCTCATATGTGCCCCAGAGATCGCACCCTGAGAGCTGTTCAGGCTGCGGTGAGGTGGGACCCTGGAGTCAAGATCTCCAATCCGCATTTGCTCCAAGAGAGTTCTGGCCTATTGCTGGGTGTTCAATGCTTCACCTATTCTGTTTCTTAGCATTTCTTCAAAGGACTCCCAAGAAATTTGGAAATACGGAATTGACAAGGGAGAAACTGGATATGATTTGAGAGAGAGAGTTGACACTCGAGGTTTGCCAGCAAAGGGCCTGACAGCTACGTCAGGTGAAAAATGAAACAATTCAAGAAAAAAATCAAGAAGGGGAGATTGAAAATCAGAGAAAGAAAAAAGGACTTGGAGTCAAGCAAGTTCAGGGGAAGAGTTAAGTATACTCGAGAAATCGCTTCAAGGAAGTTCTGATACGGAAGTCTCACGGGAACGCGGCACTCAGCGACAAGCCATGGAGACATAAACGAAATGTTCACTTTGATACCACAGAGGTTAAGAGTTTAAGATGAGGAACGTGTCGATTGGTCGACAGATTCAACTATCGGGATCGGGGGAGAGTTATCTCGTTTTGGGAATGAAGGTTTTCGAAGTGGCGGGAATGAACCTTCGGTGCAAACCCTTTTCAGGGCCTGATCATGCTCGGGGAAGGGGGGGGTTGGTTTTGGTTTACAAAATGGCATAGAAAAAAAGAGTGGACGGGGGCACTTTTCGTCTAACTTTACCCTAATAGTCAGAGTGGTCCCGGAGCTCCCTGTCTCGTAAACAGCCAGGGAGCATATCTGCCGGAGCTTGACCACGGCTCCAACGGCCACCGCTTGTGGTTACCCTCCACTTACGTGAACTTTTTTACCCTCCACTATACACACCAACGGCTTGGTAACACATCGTCACGGTAGGTTACAACTTACGTTTAGGGGCTTGGTGTACGCGGTGTCGCCCATGCTACCACCAAGATTACCAACGCTGTCGCGAACGGGGGTTCGTAAAATGGGTGAAATCGAAAACGCTTTAAAATGCTCTCAATTTTTTGCGTGTTTAAGCGCGCCATGTATGCCGTCTTACCACTTACGAGAAAGTAGCTGTGATCCGGAATATTTTGTAGCTTGCAGATCGTGTTTCTGAGTGCAAAGAGGATGTTCAAAAGCTGAAGACTATTATGGATCGAAGTGAGTCCCCCCTCCACAATACATTGAAAATGCTTATAGGCGTCTTTCACCAGCTACATGTTTAAAACACAACTGTGCAGCGCTTGGCTCTAGTTAGCACGCGGCGACTAAAGATCACAACGAATGCATCCACTGTTGGGTTGGTGTCTTCAGATGTCTGGCTACATATCTGTGGCACAAGTTCGAGGCTTGACGATGCGTGGGTTTCTACGGCACTACGTTGAGACTAATGAGTCGTTTTCTTTTATTGCGGCCTTCCCAACCATTCATCTTGATGGGTGACTCCATCTTGATTCCCCATAGTGGCGACGAAATAGATTTCCTCAGGTAGGAGCAAACACAATTCCCTGGGGCTTATAACTCCGCTTGTTGTGGGGTGCGAGGCGTAAACTTATGGTGTCACCAATGATTTGCCAGCTGCAAATCTTGGGGTTTGACCACGATTGTATTACGGCACATAGACGTCATACCACTGCAGCCCAAAAATGAAACGTTTTCAGCGTCACGTGCGTGCTCCAAAGGGCTTGTGTTTACCTTTGCAGACGGCGGTCCAACCACCGCCTAAGTGCCGGCTACAAACAATTCGGGAACATTCGATATTGAGAAGGGAAGGCTTCGAAAACAGCAGTGCTGGTGCTCTGCACTTGGTGTAACTTGTTTTTTTATTGCACTGTGGTATAGTGCGCAGCAGGTTGGCGTCAATTACTGTGGTTTGCTGTGTCGCCGGCTCCGTAACCGAGCAACAAAATGCAACGCCGAAGACCGAAGAAAACTGGAGGAGGGAACTGTTGTGAAAGTGTGAGAGGGATGGTGGTATTCGTCTCAACCTAAATGTTGCTCGCGCTTGGTAAAGCACGTACTTCAGCCCTTCAACCTCCTGCCCGTTTCATGGCTGATCCAAACGACGTGACGTTTGTGAGGGAGGTCTGTACGCAGTTTTCAAGACCATGCTAAGAGCAGCGGCGTGCTGCAAGATAATAGTAGAGTTACGCAATCAGCGTGCGTTGGCCGGTTACGCGATTTCTTCCTGACACAAAGCAGCTCTGCGCTGTGTCCAAGAAGACTGCAATTTGTGCGGAACAAAATTTTCACTTGACAACGTATAACATTTCTTAGCCATTTTTAAGAGAATGTTAAAAGTAAAAGCGCGCCTTTGTTCAGGCTAACTCTGGTAAATCAAAGTCCACAGTCCGCCCTCCCTTCAATCCAAAATCGAAACTGCCAGAGTACGAATCCAAATTTCCCCGGTTCACAGCACTGCGTAGTCAGCATCAAATTGCGGACCCAAAAGATGCCACTCGAGTCACGAAAATGAACACCGCTTTCTCGTCTTTCGGCATTGCGCGCATTCACTGGTTGCAAGCACTCTCTTGGCAGTTACAGACTCTGTAAAGACCACTAATAATGGAAATAAGCATTCCACTGTTTCCGAGAAAAAACCGTCAAGGCCTTCATTGGAGAGGCAATTCAAATACAGCAATGTATCGTCACTCTGCGAGCAGATTAGTTCTCAAAATATCTTAGTCTGTTTGTGGTTTTGTTTGCAGCATGAACCCCGATGTGCTTGCACATTCTTGATGCGTCTTGGTTTCCCGACCTCCCTCGCCGAAGTATCCTGTAAAGTCGAAAGTTGTGCTCTATGCTCAGCAGTCTTGATATACACTTGACGAAGAACCTGTGGTTCGACGTGTTGGTATAGCCTCATGATGGGTACAACGAAAACAAAAACTTGAGTGAGGTGGCTGGAAGCCCGGCTCAAGGTAGGAAAAAACATCACGTGAGCATGATGTTGAAAATGGTATTCTTATTTTTGCTAGGCTATGTACAAATTTGCAACTGTTCCCAGTCGATGGTGGACAAATTCAATCACCTATTAAAAATATATTTTATTAAGATACAGGGAAATATGTTGTTGCAACGTGATTAGATCATCTGGAGCTGAATATTGGGGCCTGTATCACGTTATCTGTAGGCATAAACATTCACGTTTGGTGATATTGACTAGAATTGGCTAGAACGCCCGCTCCTCTGGTGGCCCTGTCTTTGCGAAATACCTTGTAATGGGGAGAGGAAACTTCTTCATCACCACTTTCACTTCTTAACCAAACTTCAGTTGTTACGGCTATGTGCGTATCATGTGGCAATAATTGAATTTCCAGTAAATCCATCTTAATAACGATACTGGGTGCATTTATATTCAGTAGCTTTATTTGTTTTTTTGTTTACCACACTTTTTATGTTTGAGCAAGATGAGGTGATCATCGCAGTAAGTGAATCGGCGGAGCGTACAGTTCAGACACTGACATGCCTTTCAATTAGCTATGTAATAGCCCTTGGCTTCGCGTATTTGGGCTCTTTGACTCCGGGATTTCATTTTTTTAACAGTAGCTTTGTCGTTTTTCTCGTCATTCAAGACATAGGCCTTTTTGTCTATGTATAATCTATCAAAAATGGGCGAAGTTTTGTCTCCGTTATCGCGGTTTTCCTCGGAACTTTTCCAGGTCTTCCTTCTCAGCACTCTCAGTCTTTCTTGAAAACTCTTCGCGTATCGAATAATTTGTAGCTTTTATTTTGCTTCCTTTTCTCAAAATGGCAACTTTGTCCTTTGAATGCAGCAGCTCAAAAATCACTGGCCTTACTTTTCCGGGTGATGGACTTCCCAGCCTATGAATGCACTGTATACCCAATGGATCCAAAGCAAGAATGCCTTTGAGGATCTCTTGGTTTACAGTATGCTCCAACGTGTCGCTACTTTCATCCTCAGGTAGTCCGTAAATAATGTGGTGAGACCTTCTGCTTCGATTCTCGAGGGCCTCTAGCCTGTTCTCGAGGGTACGAATTGTAGTAGACATACGAGAATTACGTTGTAGGAATGAGGAGACCTTGGTTTCAAGTACAGTTAAGGCATCAAGTTTCCTTTCAATATCTCCATGCCGCTTTTCTTTGATTTCTTTAATATCATTAGCAATTTCGTTGAGTTGCTTTGCTATTGTCGCTAGGTCTGAACCAGAGTTGGTCTCAATATACTCTAATAACTAGAGTATCTTCCGGCACAACGAAGCAACGTCATATAGCAAGCAACCAATCTCTGAACAGTAAACCGTGGGCACGGCAGCACCACTAGAAATGGGTCGCTAAAGCAAAAGCACATTCCATAATTCGTTCACACCGGTATAATAAAAAGGAACGGGTTAGCAGTGGTCCGCATGTTCGTGGTGCCCCCGAGCCCAGTGATCGTGTCTTGAGCAGGGTTTCCTTTTATAGAAGAGTAGACTCGTGTCGTCATCCGCAGCTCCATCACGTGTCGTTTGGCGGGCGCAGTTGACGAGTGACGGGGCAGCGGGTCCAAGACGACCCTTCCAAATGGTACAGCACGACGTAGTCGGTCCTTTCCTGGTGATGTGCCGTGGGACCGGCATTGGACTTGCCACGACGCATGGCGTTGACGTTATGCAGGAGGCCAAATACCTTTATAATAAACAGGAACGGGTTAGAAGCTGTCCGCATGTTCGCGGTGCAACCGTGCCATATCGGTAGTGTCGTCCGTACGTGAAGCCTGGTCGCTTTCGTAGCTCCGTTTTGGACTTTATTTCAAACCGCTGTGTGTTAGACTGAAAAATGACCTCTAGTTTGTGGTTTTTTTTTCTTTTCTTGAGCTGAGGATTAATTTGCTGACGTATGCCAATGAAGTTACGTTTTTTTACCAGTAACCGCTGTGTGGGCGAGCTACTGAAGTTGACCGCTTTTTTCTTAAAAATGACCAGAGCTAAAGTGAACATTTTGAAGTGCTTTGGCGTGTTGTTCGGAGTCTAGGAAACAACGCCAAATTTTATGGCGAATTTCTGTAGGATTTTTTACCAGGAAAGTACCTTACTGAGCCACTAGGCTACTTTAGTGATGGTGATTGCTACTAGACTGAGCCCCAAGTCACCTGCTACGAAACCGCAGTCGTCTTCATCAACCGCCTGCCCTGCATCCTTGGATGTGCGCGCGAACAGAACAGTGCTCGTTTTGTGTTCTAACTGTTTCTTTCGTCGGTCCTGTTTCGTTCGCGATGTTTGGCTTTTTTTTCTTGTAGCTAAATAATATACCAACCGGAGCGCCTCTCTAGGTAAATGGCACAATATAATTCCGAGTATTAGAACTATGTCGGCAACAACAACGCAGTTTCGCGTTACAAGATACGGCAATCCAGATGATCCCGAGTGTTCACGTTGCTCACACAATAATGGTACTGCACACATCCAGTGGGAATGCCTCCGCTTTTTCAACTGTCGACAACAAGCCTTCAATAACGGATCATTGGCAAACCCACCGAGTCCTAATGATAGACTTTGCCCAAGTCTTCTCCAAGCAAAGAACGGCGTCTGCTCACCGCTCCGCGGAACTTCCTCGAGACATCCGGCATGCACCATTCCCTTTAGTTTCCTACCCCATTCGATATATTAAACTTTTTCTCCGATTCCCATACCCTCCTTCTCTCACCTAGGCACCAAAATTGCCTAAACCGTGACACGACGTCTTTGTCCCTCTTTAAATAAAAAATACCTGTTACCCCCGATCCCCCATGTAAAACGTGCCTTTTGAATCCGAGTTGTAGCCAGCGTCATCTGTAACACGGCGACGAGCAGCAGTTTTCGATTAACACCGCCTTAACAATCGAATATTTACCCATCCAAGTGACCGATGATGTAGGCTGGCTGTGCAGCTTATGATGCGTGGAGGCTGCTAAAATAAAACCATTCATCTGATTGGAATCGAACTTGGGCCCCACGCGTTACAAGACACGTCCATCCGATTGCGCGATGTGGGCAGCTTAATAATTGAACCCCAATCATTGGAAGTGCTGTTTGCGCTGCGCAGTTGCCATGCATGCTACCGTTGCTAGGTCGCTCTGCATGCTGAGAAAGTAGCAGCTGATATGAAAATACTGGGATTGCGTTGTGACACGGCTGCAGACACTTGTTACATTTTAACTCAACGTCATTCCCACGGACGGCGCCGCTTGTACGTCGCACGGCGTCGCCAAAAATGAGCGGCTAACTCTAAATGGGCATCCAGCGTTGCGGACCGATGTCACTCTTTACAGCCGCGCCGCTTCCACTGGCGCTGACGTTGGTACGTCCCGTTGGATGATGAGAAATGAGGGACTAATTGCCGGGCTGCCCGCCCGTGTATTTTGCAGAATATGTTCCAAAAAAGAAGCGAAAAAAAAAAATCTTGCTCCAATCCACGCTTTGAAAGGTGGTTGTAAAGCAAAGCTTTAAACGACAACCGCAACAATTGGCCATGCGACGGCACTTCAATTCACACACGTGGCTCTACAAAGAGTGAAACCAGAGATTCGGCCATCCGTTACCTGGAATTGAAGGGGCGCCTTCGCGAGCGCAGCAGCTTCGCCCGCTACCAAGATAAACCGGCCGTCGGTCAACGCAAAGAAAACGGAAAGGAGCACGTTCGAAGGGTGATATCACAGATCCTAGCCATCCTGCTGTGCTAGGTCGGGGCTACACCACCGCGTGACAGAAGCGCAGACAGCGAAGCAATGCGCCATGGGAGCTTAGTGATTCCCATTTATACCTTTGTTTGATTTCTGTAACATGGTCTTCCAGCTGTTTTTCTGATCCTATATAACTTGTTCTACACGCATGCTCGATATTCGTTACTTGTATGTAAAGTGCTGCATTCGGACACGTACACTTCTCAGAACTGTTGTACCAAATTTTGTTGAAACATGATTCACGCACTTCAACAATTTTCTTGTCGACACTAAACACCTGGCTGTGTGAACAAAACCTGCATGTTTCCTTTTTATCAGCTTAAATATGTTTATTCACCACTGTTATGTTATCTACCGAGTATCCTTACTGTTATTACCCGTGTTTATTCATGTACACCCACAGGTTCTACTACTATTGTTTATGATTTATGTTTATTCATGTATACCTACCTGTTGTACTGGTATTGTCTATGTCTGTTTATGTATTCCAACCTACTTTGGTCTCAAAAGAGACTGGCAGTATTTCAAAACAATAAATAAATAAATAAATAAACTACTTAGTTTACAATTTTTTGAAAATGCGAGAAAGCTGGAAACTCTTATAATCGCTATTTATCAAACCAGTTGCTCCCTTCGCCTTTTGAATACCTTTAAAACACAATCGAATTGGCATTCACCAATTTAGAGAGGGGTCCCATTCTTGGGAAGCGGTGCACAAAGGTAGCGTATCTCTAGCGGCCGGATGTCTGTACGTAGTCTCAAACATTTTGTTTTCCCGGCCTGCAAACCACCCCTTGAGTATATTGGCTGTACGACCACTTAAATCCATTGGGTCCCTGTTACCGAGGAGGCGCGGTCGAACAAGTAAATGAAGCCGTGCGAACCAAGCGCGCAGTGGACGCGGAGATGTGCCAGAACAGGATCAAAACAACTGTCGCTAAAGTCGACGACAAAGCCGACGGAATGGTTCCCGCTGTCGCGCCCGCGGCCGCGCAGGGAACGCTGAAGGAACGCGTGCTTGCCGCGCCATCTACACTGTGCTCCGAGAGTGAAAGCCGCCCTCCCCCTCTTCAGCCACGTTAGGAGTTTCTTGTCACGCGCACGTCGCGAAGCAACCGTTCGCTGGTAGAGGTAGAAACCTTTGCTCTAACAGGAATTGATCGTCTCTTGATTTGCTTAAGCGAAGGAAAAGTACTTATGTAAACAGTAATAAAAGTATATCTATTACCCAAGCTTATATTACCGTAACGACGGTAATGTTTATGAGTCGGAAAAAAGCCGAAAAGTAAGGCAAAAGCAAAAATTTCTCGTCAAAAGTGTCTCGTTTTTTGGTAAAATGCTGCGAGTTTTCCTAAGGCCTCTGAAGGCCGGTTGACGATTTATTGATATATTGATTGATTAATTAGTTTGTTTATTGATTTATCGATTGACTGCTTTATTTATTGATTGATCGATCGATCGATTGACTGATTCATTGATTACGAGGCTTACGCGTCGACGCTACTCAGGTGATGAGGCGCGCAGTGGTCAAGGGATCGGGAATATTTTGACCAACTGGGGGTCATTGACGTGCGGCAAAATTTGGAACGCTAGGTATGCTTGCTTTTCTCCTGCATCCACAAGTTGACGCTATACCATAGTAATATTTTGAAAGCGAAGCTGTTGTACAAACAGTAATTTCGGTGTGTCCGGTAAGAAAATACCTAGATGCGGAGCACTCTTCAGCGCGTGCCTCGCGGAGACCGCTGAGTCCCCGCCTCGCACCTTGGCTACAGCAAAAACAAACATAAAACTCCAGTAGTGTGGTCAAACGCTGCCGCATATGTAATGCTCGGCGTGACGATCACGACGGTATTGATTCACATGAAGATGAGTATTACTAGTACAGTGCAAAGCTAAGACGGAACATCTAAATTAACAATTTCAAACGTTGTACAAATGCGTGGTGATGTCTCTTTGAGTTCTCACGGGTAAAGAAATCCTGCAGCTTGCTATGG
>JABSTR010002093.1:0-41455 GCA_013339765.2 Haemaphysalis longicornis | reverse complement strand
TTTGGTTTTTAACATTCAGGAGAGGGAGCATGCGTGGACATCATTATTACAAATTACACTGTTTAATTGATGACCCATCAGAAACGGGTCATTTGAAGGCGGAGTCTCTCTACAAGCGGCGTTTTCCGTCTGTTTAAGCGAATTTCTTGCTACTGTTCTTTGGAAAAATTACAGAAGTTGCAATTAAAAAATCCGGAATTGTAATTTCTAGACTTCAGCGTTTTCTTTTCAATATAAAGGAGCACTGAAGTCATTTGTAAAAATTGCGGGATTACTAGCGCAAATTGTAGTCTGGAGCCTCTAGGCCACGTTTGGACCACTCTCGCTGGGTTTACACGACTTCATGAACTAGAAAAACAAATGAAAACATGGTGTCCTCTACTGTGGATCCTCTTTGCCGATTCTAAATGCGGAGCATCTCTTGCTCGGGTGATTTCACTTGTCCTTGCCCCGTCCCCAGCGCCTGTGATGATGATTGTGGCAGGATGCCCCTAGGGATTGGCCAACCAAAAAATCCATCACGAGATAGCTTCGTGTTCAACCACCGTCATCTTCCGGTAGGGAACCACTGAAGAAGAAGAAGAAGAAGACAAAGCTGCGAAGAGGAGGGCGTGTACGTGGCTCTCAGCCGGCGCACCAACGTCAACAACCTTTACCTCACCAACGCTGGTGGAGACTACCGAATCTACCCCAGAGACGACAAGATCGAGAAGAACACGATTGACGACCTTCGGCTACTCAACAACCACCGCCTACTCACTGTCACACAACAATACTTGCGTGCCTTTGCCACCGGTGTGGTCCCGGACGCGGAATTCCCTCTGGCGCTACTAAACACCAGATCACTCAACATAACGGCCACACAATGGAACCAAACGGAACCCCCATGACTATTCGCATTCTTATCAAGGTTCCCCATGGGAAGACGGTGTAATTTTTTCTATGACGTTTCGAACGACGTCAAAACGAGACGGACTGGCTTGACTGCGCTACTGCGCGCCTCGCAGACTCTACTACACAGCCAGTCCGCCCAGCGCATAGTCGGCCGGCGGCGGGTGGGTCGATTTGAAGGCACAATCTTACACTGCGTCAAAGAAGCAAGAACAATCTGATCCTCATGCTGGGAGACTTCAATGCCGCAAATACGTAGTGAGGTTACATGTACTCGTTCAAGAAGGGGAACCCACTCGCAAAGCGCTAGAAAACCACGATATGACGGTGATAAACGAGTCGGGCGTACCTACCAGGACGGCCAGAGGCACAGCGAGAGACACCACCCGGGACCAAATGCGCAGTACGGGGTACCTCGACGTTGCTTGGCACAGCACCGGGGAGACCCTCGGCTCGGATCACGACGTGATGTGCGTCACCCTCAGAGGACCCGACATAAATGCAAAGCTGGGGCACGCCAGCATCATGGACTTGACGTCTGCGCCGAAGCAGAAGACGACGAGGTCGAAGAAGGTGACAACGAAGTGAAGAGTTATCGGGCGTGCGCCGAGAAGCAACAGGACCTAGTAGAGAAATACATGTAGAAGATTGCCGCGACAACGCAGGTTCCCTTCGTGGAGAGCAGGCTCGCCCACATGAGGGAGGGAGGCGTGGGCTCACCCTAAAGTAGAAGAGGCAGAGACACAACAAGAAGCTGCGGAAAGGTATCCACGAGATGAACGGACAAACGGCCGAGTACGCGATCCAAATATGCAGGGAGAAATCGAGGAAGGTTTGCAGGGCCCCTTGTCGACAAAAAAGACGTGAAAACTGCTTAGGCACATATTAGACCCACTGATGAGCAAGAGCGCGAGCGCCCGAGACCTCGCCCGTACGATCCACAGCTACGATGAGTACGGGGAGACGCTCGTCCAAGAACTCACGCGGAAGTACCTCAAAACGGAAAAAGAGTGGCAAACCGACCCTCCAGTACGAAGGGCCCAGAAACGAAGACATCAACGCGGCCTTCACTGAGCTTGGGTTGATTGTGGCCATAGACGAAAGCAACCGAGCTAGCGCGCCGGGAATGAACGCCGTTGCCTACAACGTGCTAACAAAGATTAGCGACAAGAGCCAGTCGGACGGAGCTCCTGGACCTAGACAACACAGAAAGTCTTGTTGCCGAAAGAATGAAAGGAAGCGAAGGTTCGCTTCATACTCAAGCCGGAAAACCCACCTCATGTCGACAACCCGCGACGCATCTCTCTCATTCATGCGTCGGGAAGGTGGTGGAACGCATGGTATTTAAGGGACTCCAGAGGCACCTAGACACCACCCACCAGATGCCACCGAAAATGTACGGTTTCCGCGGACGCCTGAGCACGCAACACATCCTAGTGCAGCTACATAAAGTGGTGATCAAGAAAGCAAAGAACCTAACGCCGAGGGCAAACCCGGCGCTCGACTTCAAGGGGGCTTTTGACCACGTAACCCACGACAGGATACTTCGTAACCTGCGAATGACGGGATCCGGGGAGCGAAAGTTCAAGTACTCCCGGGACTTCCTCAGCAATAGAATGGAAAAGATTAAGATCGGGGACGAGAGGTCGCAACCTGTAGGGCTGGGAGACAGGGGCACCTCGCAAGGGTTGGTACTGTTGCATCTTCTGTTCAACCTGCCGCTGCTCCCTCTCCCGGCCCTGCTCCAAGGCACAGATGGCATCGACCACGTTCTGTACGCGGACATCACCGTGTGGATGTCTACAGTGAGTTCGGAGAGTTGGATAGAAGAGACCCTCCAGAGAGCAGCGGAGTCCGTACATGACTATGCAAGACATACGGCTTCGGCTGATCGCCGCAAAAGTAAGTACTCATAATCCTAAGGGCGCTAAGAAAGAAAGGATAGCAAGAGAACGTCCGTATTCCAATAGATGGAATGGACATAACGCCGACCACGCTAGCCAGAATCTTGGGAGGGATTTTCGAGAACAACGGCAAGGCAGTCGCGGCGCTGAGCAAGATCAACACCACACGGAACAGATTACGAACATGATCCGAAGGGTTAGAAACAAGCGAAGAGGACTGAAGAAATACGAAGCGTTATCGCAGGTCCAGGCCATTGTTGCGCCGCGCATGGTACACGCCGTGCCATACCTACAGATACTGAAGAAAGCGTGGTCCTTCCCGCACCCCTACCTCTAAAGCAGAATGTATCCCAAGAGATGAAAAAAAGGGTGTAGGTTCTTTGGGCAATTGGGCACGCTCTAGCGCATCATTGGAGAGTGCGATTACATCGAGATAATCCCTCCACCCCTTACCAACCCTCCAATACCCTTCCCACACCCCTTAACCAGTGATTGGAGACCTTGCCAGCCATCCCTGCCTTAGAAGAGCAGCCCATTCTAATCTCCAGGGTCCAGGCCATCCGGCGCGTAGCCGCAACAATATTGTTTAGCTCAATAAAGTGTTCTCTCTCTCTCTCTAGCCGAAATGCGTCCGTCCAGTTAAAACTAAGCCCCCACACGTTAGTGCCTGAAAGAATGTACCTTAGTTTGTTTGTTTGTAGACTCTATCAAGAAGTAAGTCAAATTCGCTCCACACATGCGCACATGTGACGCTTCGCTGATTGGTATGCTAGTAGAAATATTTAATGCAAATTGAAAGCGGTATAGAAGTCTGCGAAGTGAATTAAACTAAAAAATTAAAAATCAACTGAAACGTTTTTATGCAGAGTAAAACCAAGGGGCGCGAAACACTTTTTGTGATGGATGAACTGACACAGCGGACAGCACCACGGCCACACATCCGCGAATCCTTTTCAGCCCAAGGAATGAAGTTTCCTAGAGATGAGATATTTGTGGAAATTTGGAGAAAATTTACGGCGCGAGCGCTATTTAGAAAACAGTCATTTAAGCTGCTTCAAATGAGAAAACTATATAAAAATACAAACCGGGTATACAATATGTACTTGATATTTGCGCCTATGGCAGCGCTGGCTTATTGCCATGTTGGTCTGCACCACTAGGTTTACTGTTTTGCAATTCCCTAGTCCGAATCTCCCATAGGGCGTTTTTTCAGTTGATTCGTTTGTCTTTGGGCAATGTTTTCTATACGGAATGTATCATTCTTGCGCTGAAACGTTCAGTATTCCACCATCCAATTCGCAGACCGCGTGCAGACTGACACTGACGCGCTGGCGAGTTCTCGTTGGCGTGGGATTGATATAAGCACCGACTGCTTTCGGGCACAGATTTGAATCAGCCGACCCTGGCCGTGTGCGAACACGCTTTTTACGATACGGGCACGAGCCAGGCAAGGTACAAAGATGAAGGAAAACGCATTGAATTTCAGCGCCTCCGGTGACGTGGAGGGCGTTTAGATCATACGGCTCGAAGGCCGTTTAAATTATAACCCAAATGCCTTACGAGCCGTCAAATGAAGGGAATAGGTACACAAAAATAAAACGGCGTTGATCTTGTTGCATTTATTTTTATAGCATTTACCTATCTTGCTTCAGCCCACTGATTATATACTCATACTAAAATGTACAGGGATACCTATACTAACCGCGCGCAACTTATTTTATTTATTTACAGAAAACGTAGAATTGCCTCCGTGCACACGTAATATTCCTGCGAATAGTAGCAAATCTGCCGTCCCTTTCGGATGGAGCTGCTACAATGAAACGGGCAGGAAGATATGTTATCCTAAAAATTACTATTACAACCGCGAAAAGGACACTTGTGAACAGTTCGAATTTGAAGGATGTAAAGCAAACAAAAATAATTTCGTGTCACTTGACGACTGCATGGCCTACTGCAAGTAAGTATACCAAAAAAACGCGCATGAGAATTAAAAGTCTGCGGAAGCACTAGTTACATGGTCTTGTGAATTCCACGTCGTAGTAAAGGCTCGTTTAACTTTGTGTCCTTGTTTTCTAATTCACATACAGCCTGCTTAAGCAGGGCTGAAATGAAGGTGACACACGATGCATAAGAGTTGTGTGGGGAATGCACGTGAAAACATACTGATGATAATAATAATTTTATTTTGTCAAGAACCATAACAACTGGCGGAAAGGAGGGGAAGTTTTTTAGGATTTCCCTTCGTCAAATGTTGGCAGGAAGCCGTTGGGTGCGAGCGACATCTCCATCCTACGTTTTGTACTGACAGTGACTCAGGCAGGTGTGTTGGTGATGCTGCGCACAGGGGAAAGCCCTACCAACAAATTCTGTCAGGATCACGTCTATCCCTAGCATGTTGTGTTCGAGAACCTTCGGGTTATAGAAGAAAAAAAGAAAGATTCTTTGAACTGCTTCCACATAGGACGTTTGCATAGAAGGGTATGGTTGCAGGGGTGAGAAGCTTGAAGAACTTAAAGCGTCTTGAAGCACCCAGATAACGTGCCGTTCTAAATAAAAGAACGCATGTATTGAGGTGTTTAAAAATAAACATCGGCTAAGCTGATATGCCTGTCAGTTTAGTAGTTTTTAAACACGGTTCGTGGCAGCTGGCTGCCCCACCACTCCTTCACAAGAAGTTTAATTCCCTTTCTATCGGTGGCCTTTTTCATATGTGGAATTTACATGCTATCATTTCAACACGTTGTTTTGAGAAGAACCAAGGATTCAGCGACCCATTGTGACAATGAATAATGTAAACTTGTTCGTGCTAGAGGAAATCGTTATTTGTTGTGTTCAAGAATTACCGAAATAATAATAATCTCACCATAAGAAATCGATGTGAGACACTTGTGGAATCGTTTACTGAACCATTTGTATTTTACTTAAGCAAAAATGCGTTGTCTTTTACTTGCACGTGTTTTTTGCCCGTCTTTGTTTGTAGCGAGGGATTTACATAATTTTCCGCTTCATAATGACTGGTTACTTCTTAGCAGCTGGGTCCTGAGTGCCCCTCTAAATTATGGTCTTAGGGGGCTTGAGGGATAATGGAGGTGGCTAAAATTTCACATGTGAAGTACCAAGAGGATGCACACTGCAGTATTTTCTTAATTTATTTTTCCTGTAACCAGGCGTGCCGTAATAAATAAATCACTTGAGAGAACGCCCTTTTCAATTTTAAATCCTCGCAATATAACCTTGTGAAAAACGGCATTGCCTTCTCTTGTGATAAGTCTGCACTACTGAAGTCCCATTTCCACATGATTCCCAAAAGCCTTTCAGGAAACGTTGCAGGGACAGAGCAAGCAGGTTCCGCGCCTGTTCAGTTCCCCGCCAATGCCAGCGAAAACATTCCAAGGTTTTTGTTTTCTCTGCCATGAAACTACCTTAACGAGTCGAGGTAGATAAAAATGGCAGTTACAAACCACACTATTGGGCTTTCACCCCTATAAAAATAGCAGGGAGGACATGCCACGTATATATAACGTATATGTCACCAACTCTCGTGCATTATCTAGTAAAAACACTGGCGTTTGTTTGAATGTCTGTGTGCTTCTATATTTGAAACCTTCTTTAGGTAATAAACTGGAAGTAGGGAGACTTTTAAGCATCCGTATATAGGTCAAACTATGGGCACTTATCTATATATGGTTGTTGATCAAGAAGACAATTAGGATAAACCTGTGGAGCAGGACAATCCCCTTAGGGGTGTGAGTCAGTTAAACAGAGATAGGCTGGAGAGAGAGGAAGAGAAAGGAGGATGTCATGACATGAAGCTGACGTGTCTTTGGCTTGTCGCCTCTGTTTTCTGCTTCCCCTTGTGGGTTTTGGCCAAGATGCTTAGATTTCCGGTGGCTTTTCATTTTGTTTACAGTGTACGTTCTAAAATGATGAAGCTTTACCTCAATTGTAGTCCCTAAAAGCAGGCAAAGTGATGTTCAGCTGTCCCGGCCAGGGGCCATCGCCATGGGCGGCGTCCCTGTCTGCGCAGGAGGCACTTCTGAATTTCTTCTCCAGTAGTGGCGTGACTATCGTCCCTGTGGCTCCGGTGATGACTAATGGAGCGTCAGTTCGGCTCAACCATTCAAAGGCAATCACGTCGAACCAGACGGTGATCAACGTCCGGCAATTTGGTGAGTTGTGCCTAGTGTCTAGGTACTCAGTCCAGTCCTGCATTTCTGACTAGCAAAACTGTCGCAGCTTTGGCTCTATCCTGGTGAGTGCGTTTATCCACCATCATATAGCGTGCTCAAAGGGCATCATACAAGGTGTTGGCGCAAATTTGAGTGCCACGGACGTACTTCACACACTTGCATAGGCTGGGAACATTGCGGTGCACCGCTGAAACTTCCAGGCCAACAGCAGGGTCCACACTGATTCAGTAATCGTCACATTTGCAGGCCTCACTTGCCCCTCCAAAATAAAGGTCTGGTCACCGGTTTTCTGAGTTGACCGCATATATCCAGGTCGTCTGCAGTGCAAAACGTGCTGAAGGTTTGGTCACGCTATCAGGGTTTGTAAATCGTCCCTTTATTGATGCTCGTGTGGGAGCGCGCACTCATCGTCTCAATGCAACGCAACTTTAGTTTAAGTGCTGCCTATGTCAGCAGGGCCATCCAGTAGGCCACTGCAACTGCCCCGCACGTGCTCAGGAAGTGTGTGTGCTTGAGGTCTGGAAAAACGTCGCCGCTCGCGGGCAGAAGCCTCAGTCACCGTTCGAGAGCAGGCTTTCGGATATTCGGGTGTTGCCTCTCGTCAGGTGGCCACTACAGACCCTTCTTTACCTTTGCTTGTAGGTATGTGAGTGAGGAGTGAGTGAGTGAGTGAAGTGAGGAGTGAGTGAGTGATCGAGTGAGGGAGTGAGTGAGTGAGTGAGTGAGGCGTGAGTGAGTGAGTGAGTGAGTGAGTGAGTGAGTGAGGTGACGTGAGTGAGTGAGTGAGGAGTGAGTGGTGAGTGAGTGAGTGAGGTGAGTGAGTGAGTGAGTGAGGGCGTGAGTTGAGTGAGTGAGTGAGTGGTGAGTGAGTGAGTGAGTGAGTGAGGGAGTGAGTGAGTGGAGTGAGTGAGAAGGGCAGGAGTGAGTGATGAGTGAGTGATGTGAGTGAGTGAGTGAGTGAAGTGAGTGATGTGAGTGAGTGAGTGGGTGAGGAGGTGAGTGAGTGGAGGTGAGTGAGTGTGAGTGAGTGAGGAGTGAGTGAGTGATGTGAGTGAGTGAGTGAGTGAGTGAGTGAGTGATGAGTGTGAGTGAGTGAGTGAGTGAGGTGAGTGAGTGAGTGAGTGAGTGAGTGTGAGTGAGTGAGTGAGGAGTGAGTGAGTGAGTGAGTGAGTGAGTGAGGAGTGAGTGCGTGAGTGCGTGCGTGAGTGAGTGAGTGAGTGAGTGAGTGAGTGAAAAATGTTTTATTGAGCTGGTGAAGTAGCAGTGGTTCCCTATTCCAGGGACCGGGCAGCCTTCGCTCTTGAGGCCAAAAGTGTCTGGACTTCAGATCGCTGCTGGTCACAACATTCTCCCACGGCTCAGGGGTGGGAAGGGGGTGATGTTGCTAAAGCCTTCTATGCAGGGGTTGACTGCATTTCAATTAGATTTCACTAGGCTTTCAGCAAATACAAGCAAATTCAATGCAAACAATAATGTCATCGCAGTTTTCTAAACTGGTGCAAGCATTGTAGGGAAAGTTTGCTTTCTTGTAGCAGCTAAATTGAAACTCAAGTCATTCATTGTTCAGTCTTCCTCAGGTCCCCCCGCTCCTTTTTAGAGCTCTCCAGAAGCCCCCAACGGCACCTTCCTTGTTAAAGCCACTCTGTACCAACTCCTTGACTCATAATGCAACGGTGCTTGCGCCAGCGCAATCTCAAAGCTCCGCATCTACGCCAGCTGTTTTTCCTTCTTCCACCAGCCACATCGAACGGAACATCCTATCTCCTGAGAACTGAACATAGTCGATAGCTTCCCACGCCACTTGTAATCCACCTATTGATTGTTCCACTTTCCCGCTGCCTCCAGATTGTGTGTATTAAAAAGTCGACTGCGGACATGATTGTGACAAGGAGGTTGTATGAACTTCTGGAGTGAAGACGGCTCTCGAGAATTGACGCCGACGGCCGCCATCTTGCCTTGGGCAAAAAACTCACTCCGTCGCAGCAGCCGCAGCCAATGCCGCAGCCAATGCGGCTGCCGCAGCCGCAGCAGCCACATTGGTCGCGTTCTGCCGGCTACCTGCTGAAATTCTTGCGGTGTTACACGCTGGAATGAGTGCATTTATGGCTTAGTTTGTTGTGAATATTCTTCGGACGCTGCAAAGCTGTAAGAAATAACCAATGCTGTGCTCGTGCGTCACATTCGGCTGCGCTAATCGTGCGAAGAAGACGCCGGGGATAACTTTGGGCTCAGTTCGTTTTGTGTCTAACGAGTACTACACTTTCCCACTATTTGCGCAGTATGGTGCCGATCCACCTACCTGTTTACGCACTTGTTCACGCAGGTATGCAAATGTTTTCACTCGTAGTTGCGGTGGTCAGTTGTCAAACATGTGACATACTATTAAACAATGGCAGTAGTGCGGAAGCAGAAATTGCAGCACACATGATGTTTCCCGCAATTTCTGCTTGCGCACTAATTTATATGTAGAGTGTTTGCTCAGATATATACAGGGTGATCAAAATTAACTCAACAGATGTCTTTTTTAAAATAAGGCGCGTAGATTTACGGGAAGACCACCTCCACAGTGAAGTTGTGTGCCCTGGGGGCATAGAATTAAGTGTTAACTATTGATGTAGGTGGCTTAATTAACTAACATTGTTTAATATTTTTTTAGTGGCGGCAGTAAGCAGGCACGTTTGTATTGCAAAGTTAGACGCAATCGCGGTTCTGCGCAGTTTCATTCGGCAGAATTCCTCTACCGCATCCTAACTGCGGAGTTTAAAAGTTTAATTGCCCTTCGCATGATTACGCATGCTAGACCACGAAGACCGGCGCAGAGCTCCGCCCCTTTGTTTTGTGTTTCGATAGCGATTCCGAGTACTGCAGATTGCGATAACGCGAGCCAAGACGGAAAGGGCGCCAGTTATCACTTTTGTCTATGCCTCCACTTCGTAGTCAAACTAAAAACCATTCCCTCCCTGCAGGCACGTGACAAAAGTGTGTGGGATGGGCAGGTGGGGCTTTGTGCCGGCCCTCACTGTCTTGCATACGTAATAATTCGAACGGCAATTACACTTCGCAGTTCAATAGAGAGTTTTAGCTGACCGTTTTGACGCTCCGATATGCTCCCGACCGCCCGCTAAGCACAACCGGAGCGTCAGCGGCAGAAATGCTTTTAGCTAAGCGATAACCGTATCTCCCTCGACGGGGAATGATTCGCGTCACTGGTCGTGCCCCGTGCGTGGCAAACCAAAACGCCATCGCAAACTAAAGATACGAATTGGTTGATTGATTGATTGTAGGGTTTAACGCGCCGACGCAACGCAGGCGATGAGGCGCGCCGTAGTGGAGGGCTCCGGATTAATTTTGACCACCTGGGGATCTTTAACGTGCGCGAAATCTCGTACACACGGGCGTTTTTGCTTTCGCCTCCATCAGAAAGCAGCCGCCGCGGCCGGGAATCGAACCCGCGACCTCGTGCTCAGCAGCGCAACGCCTTAGGATACGAATTGGAATTTGGTCGCTCAAGTAATGTTAAGTGCCGTGTTTAGTGCCCACCTTTATAAAACGATGTAGTCGCTTACAAAATGGTTCCAAATTATTTTAAAGAAGCCGATGAGCTTTGGAACAGCCAAGACAAGGCCGTCTTTCTCGGCGCTGCATAGAAGCAGCCCCGCGCTTCGGTCGACGTTTTTCGCTTCCGTACTAAATCTTGTTGAGGAGTGTAGCACCTTTGCCTATTCGGAAGAGCTTTCGCGATTTCGTCGCTCGCGTTTCAACTAAAGAAACAAAGTTCGCGGGAGCGCACTCACATCGCGGGACAGCCATGCTGATATTCCGCACGGTAACGTAAGCGGCCGCGACGGTCCGCTAAGAGGCCCCGGTTACCGGAGCTGGGCCACACCCCGGTATCTCCGGTAGCGTGCTAGCGCGCCACGCATGCGCAATGGCGCTCCCGCTAGCTATCGGAGCGGAGCGGACCGTCATAAACGGTCAGCTAAAATTCTCTAATATCTCGGAATACAGATGCGCTTGAAGATTTTTGCTAAATGATACTGCGCAGAAACACGATTGCGCCTAAATTTGCAATACAAACATGCCTGCTTACGGCAGCCATTAAAATATTATTAATGAATATTAGTTAATTAGGCCACCGATATCAATAGTTACCACCGCCTTTGTTTTTTTCTGGGTGCATAACATCACTGTAGAGGGGATTTTACGGACATTTAGACGCGTAATTATAATAAAACCTGTCCACTTAAAATTGACCACCCTTTGTAGTAACGACATAAACCAAGTCAGTGCTGTCGAATATTTGATTTGCGCTCAGCCCACCTTACGCGAGTACTCGCAGGGTTTTGATTGGAGTTTAATTGTAAAGGCGAGGTTAGCCGAGCCATTTTGCTTAGCTTTGTGGAATTCATTGAAGCAATGCTCCCGCGTTCTTCGTCTCCGTGTTAATCAACAGCAGGCGCTACTCGCGTGCAAACGTACACGGTTAGCGAGGCTGTGAACGCTAACAGTAACCTCGTGCGCGCAGTTTTCTTTCCAATAGCGGGTTGATCGCGTGCGAATGTGCGTGGTTAACGAAGTTAAGAATGTAATTAAGTAACCTCCTGAAAACGAAAAAAAACAGCGCGAGGGAGACACGGAATGTGCTTCAATAGTATAGACTGTGTACCCTAAATAAAGAAACAGCTGTGACTAGCTTAATGGTACTACATATACATTTTGTAAAATAGAAGGAAAAGCTAGAAATGGCAGCGAGAACGGAAACAGAGAATTCTAAAGTGTGAGCCGCATAGTAACTCAGCATGCTACCTAATTTGGCCTTGTGCATGTGCCATCAATGGGGATGTCGTATGAACCGAAAAACGTGCATGTTGTAGCACTGTTTAAAAACAAGTCGTCTCGATACACAGTTCCGGCAAAGCTTGATTGAGTGTGAGAGTTGCGTGATTAATATTAATGAATTCCGGCACTGCTCCTAGAAGAAGCAAGCGCCCACTAATCAGGCTAGAACAGAGGGGTACAGCACTTTCCAGCGTGAAATGCGGGAATTAGTAGCCGTTTTCAGGCGGCACCTCTTGCCATGGTGTAATAGGCCTCCCGCGCTGCCCAGGGGGCGCTGCGCAAGTGGCTTCCGGGCAGTACTTCCGGGTAGTACAAAGCTGCACGGGTCCCATAGAATCCCGTGTTGACAGAAGCAAAATGATCTCGACGCTCCCAATCATTTTGCGACGTGGTCACCAGCTCATCCCCGACGCATCCGATCTATTTCAGCGATCAACTTGGCATTAGGGGAAAACGCTTTGCAGCGCTAAACACGTTTACAGCGCCGACGAAAGTGCCGGGACCGTGACGGCGTTTGCTACTCGCAGGTTCACCGATCGATGGTAGTACGAAGTGAAATTTTAAGTAAAATTTCTAGTTTAAACTAATACTCTAAGTGGCAAAGTCTTCTCAAAAACAGCCAAGAAGAGTGACGCAATCGGCGATGATCGCGCTTTAAAAAGCCAGCGAGTCCGAGGGACCGCAGGCTCGCCTGCTGCGTTGCGCCGCTCTTTGCGGACCTGCACACTATGCGTGCACTTTCATTAAACAGTGCTCCTTTGCGTCGCCGTTACGAACACATGGTGTAGCGTTAGCTTGCCGTTTTGTTGCGTGTCTCAGTGACAAAATGCCGCGACCGTCAGAAGCGTGAAATCTGTTTTGCGATTCCGAAATTAGTGGCCGTAAAACAAAGTGGTCGGGCGAACTAAGAGGCCGCTCGCTTTTCTTGTTTTGCTCTCGCTTTACTTAATTACGCTTTTTCAGCATACATTCCCAGTTCGCACTTAATGGCCTAGAATGAGGGTCAGCAACGGCCGAGTTCCATGCCGCCGACACGGCGGAGGGCTGGACGGCAAATCGGGTGGGAGGAGGAGGGGGGCTTTGAATGCAAAGAGAAAAAATTCTGCGAATTTCTAATAATATTTGACAATAATCTGGCGAAGTGTGAAGATAGGGGCGGCCAGGGGGGTGGGGCAATTAAACTTGAGGACGCCAATTCTCTGTTCTTGTCTCGCTGTCTAACGCCATTTGAAGTCAAAACTGGCGTGTCGTCGTTCAGATTCGACGACCCCTGCACAAGAAAACCAACACAGTCAGTGATGATCGTATGTAAATATTCGGTGCCCCGCGCCGTGTATGCGGCTGTGTTATGTTATGCTGTGTTATGTAATGTTGCAGAAGTACACATCTCTGCAGGCAGCGGGCGTGTGATTTGGTGCATGTTATGCGCCCTTTAATAGCGCTTAATTTGTTTATTTGGCGCTATTGCCCCACTACTCGCTAGTATACATGTACCCTGCCATTCGTAAATCGTGCGGCGTAAAAAGTTACGCAAGAATCATCTAGTTTGCGAAAATACGAAAAAAAATTTCCTCTCGTTTCAAAGGCGGTGCCAGGCCAGCAGTGTCAGCTGAGTCGGCTTCGCAATTCTTGCGTTCGCTTGCATGCTCCCGCTGACGCTACCTTTTGCAGTTACCCCAGGATACAGGATGAGCAGCGTTCTGTGTTTATGCTACTCGTGAACTTTCCTTTGTCGACCGCACGCAAGAAGAAAAAACTGTAGCTGTCGTCAAAAAGTTAAACCACCCGACCTGGCGATACTGTCCCACGCCGCGACCACCGCGAAAGCTCGCTCAAAAGAAAGCCGACAAATCTGCTTCTTTTAGCGGATATTATTTTGTTTAGCCTCTGCACCTACTTTAAGGGCTATTTCATACAGTATGCAGTCATTTAAACACGTCACAAAGCGCCACAACCAACTTTTACCCTTTCTTGTAATTGAAAACACATGGAGGGTGGCGAGGGTCATCTGCGTTCGTACTACCCAAAGGCGTTGGCCGCTAGGGGCGCTGCATGTCGCCAAAACTCCAGCGCAGGAGGCCTATAAAGGGGCGGCGTATATCCTTACAGACACCAAAGAAACGTTTATTCAAATGAAAGATTAATTTATTATGACGTTTTAATGCGCCGACGCAACGCAGACGATGAGGATCATCGTAGTGGAGGGCTCCGGATTAATTCTGACCGCCTGGGCATCTTTAACGTGCGCCGAAATCTCGAACACACGGGGGTTTTTGCTTTTCGCCTCCATCAGAAAAGCGACCGCCGCGGCCCAAAATCGAACCCGCGTCCTTGTGCTCAGCAGCACAACGCTTCAGTCACTGAGCCACCGCGGCGAATTTTATTGAAATCAAAGCAATAGTGGTGTTTCTAGCGCAGAACTAGCACAGAACTGGGCTCTTCACTACTTAAAGCGATGCAAACGCTAATAGCCCTTTTTCCAGTTGCGATCTGCGCATGCGCCGGCTGCCGGTCCTCCATTCTTGGCAGTCACCTCGGGCAAAATAAACAAAAGCGCGCCCCTGGGTTTTCTGCTTAGGGAGCGGCTATAATCTGCACGTTTTCTTTTTTTTTCTTTGGACTCCTCGTGGTGGGTTCGTACGTGCATACAATAATGGCTTTCTAAGAAAAGGGGCGAAGACGGCTGAGACTGACCACGCTGCCAGCACATGGCTGCCAGTGAGGCGGCGTTACGAAAATGAAAAAAAAAAGGGGGGGGGGGGGCGCTTCGAACACGGCAGATTAGTCACGAGAACGTTCGCCTGCTACCGTGACATTCATGTGAAAGGTGCGGGTGACGGGTCACTGCGGGAGGGGCAGCAGGACCAGGATATTTTGTGCACGAGTTCTCCGAAAGCCAAACTTTCTTGGGGGTGTGCCTTACTGCCATTTTTAGTTCGCCGTGGCGGCCGCTAGAGGGACCGGTACTGGAAAAAGGTCCATTCGCTGCACGAATCACGTCAAGGCAAGTCCCCTTCAGCAGGTCCTTCTGCAAGGTCAAAACATAGGAACACCCATTTACACGACACCACGACAGAGGACATCCAAAACAGAGCAAGACAGACTAATAAACTATTCGTGGCTTCTCTCAAAGTATTGCAGTGGAATTACCACTCGACTCAGACTACCAAATGTTCCCCTGAAATGTTCCCCTCTTTAACTGCCTGAAATCATCGTGCTGCAATAAACTTTGTTTGGCCCGGGCACGTTTTATGTTTCATAACCCCTACAGCTTCCGAATAGCCGTAATACCCTTAAGACGTGTGACTGTTTGTCCTCAGAATGTAAGATTCTTGGTATTCATGTGCTTCTGCCGGGATGCAGGCCTTTCTGCTTGATTAGCGTGGATTTTCCCTACCGAGTTTCCGAAGTGAGTCCTTAAGATTCGGCCCTCACCGTTTGCCAGAAAGCTGTGGTTGTGATGCGAGACTTCAAATCGCATCACGTATATTGGGGATTTAGGCCAGATACCCCAGGTAAAGGTTCGTGGGAATGGGCAGGAGACAACCTACTCTGTCGAAATGTGGGAAGTGCCGATTTTTGAAGTGGTCAGTTTTCATCTGTCATCGACCTCTCTTTTGCAACATTAGGGCTGCTATCCTCCTGGTTAAAAGGTGATCACGAGAAAAGCAGTGACTATATTCCTAATAATATTTAAATGGTTTCCAGTGCGGAGATACCTAGCGGAGAATACATTCATTTATTAATACTACAAAATTTTCCTTGAAGTTAGGTAATGCAATCTCTACTTTTCAACGTATGAAACAAACCTGCTTGGCATAAAGCGTTATCACGGCTCTTAATGATTCCATTCTTAAAGCAAAATTTCCTGTCGCATCAGTGAAACACAACTCATGCAGTCCTTGCTGGAATGAGAAATGTACCAGGGATTTCGGACAAAGAATGGCCACTTGCAGCAGTTTGTCCACAATCAGAGTCCTCCTATCTGAGCTGATGGTAAATTTTACCCCGCAATTTTTGAGCGAACTGTATTTCAAGCGACGGACACTTTAACATAGGCAGATTTTCAGCCCTATCACAAGCAAATCGTAGAAAACATTATTTAGGTCGAGTGCTTGAATGGTGATGCCTATGGTGATGTCTAGTGCTTGAATGGTGATGCCTAGTGATGTCTAGTGCTTGAATGGTGATGCCTAGTGCTTGAATGGTGCTGTTGAGTTTAAGGGTGCAGAACCAAAAAATGTGTTCTATGTCCCCCTTGTTGTACATAATTTGCACCTTTTTTCAGAGTCCGGGTTAATAATGACTACGTAACCGGGTTCAGAAAAAGAATAGGATTGAAGTAGACGCCATGCTACTGAAAGCCACTTTCCCAAAGTGCAATGAGCTGCCGGAGATGTGGCAGTCACTAGTTGCTAATGATCACCTATCTTCCTATAGGTCACCATGCGGTCTCTACCCTCCTGCAGAACGTTGCCTCAGATGCTTCCGGGCAGTCTCAGAAGCTCCGACTTCCAGCTGCCTCGTGACTGTTTTCGTTCCCCGAAAGTAGAAAGGGCGCCACGGCTCATATAATTTGGACTCCTTGGAAATTTCATTCTTTGTATCCTGTAAGGATTCCTTGGGCATCGGGAAACATCTTTCCCGTTGCGAGGTATAGGATCGCGGATTTGGAATCGCTTATTATGAAGGTTGCTATTGTAGAAGAAAGCGCTCGGGCAATGCATGGCTCATCTACCTTCGGAGTGTTCGAGCGGATTGTAGCGCAGGTTATGCAATGGCCCTGCCGATAGAGTACTGCCACGGCCATGGCGTTGTGTCCGCGGTACTCGGCGGCGTCCACGTAGACCACATCATGAGAGCCTTCGTATCGCTTTTAGAGCGCTTACGCTCGTTATGCACTGGATGCATACTTCTGGGCAAACATGTTGTGTATATACGTGTCCTCTGCTCGGTAAGAACATTCCCCTCTCTTTCTTGTTCCGTCTTATATGTGATGCGAAGCTCTTATAGTATTAGTCTGCATGTTAGTTGTTTTCGAGAGTCTTTCTAGCTGTTTTGTCGGGCTTCTACAAGCTCGTCTACAAATTTGTGCAGCCCCATCGCTCCAAAGCTTTTATTCGGTGCCCGTAATAGATAGGCCTTGCTCCGGCTTGTAAGCTGGCTTAATGGAGTTAATTTTTCGGTTATAAGCTTTTAGTGCCAAGAAGGGCGTCGCATAAACTATCCGACTAAGAACAAATACCTTCTCTATTCTGGCAAGGTTAATTTCTTTTATACCGTGATACCATTTGGCAGGCATAGAGATGAGGCATACTATCCGCTGCACACTCGTTTCGAGCGCCTTTATGGTCTCTACTTTGCAGCCTAATGGTCTCTACGTTGCGGCCCTTGGCATTTATGCGAAGACCAAGAACCTTTGTGCTCTGTTAGAGGGAAACTGGTCTGGTGCACGCATACAGCTCGATATTAGCAACATCAAGGTGGCCTTTGGGGCCTCTCCTGCTTTGTCTGTAAATGAGCAATTCGGATTTCATTGCCAGTAGCCGTGGCCGTTGGAGGTCACATATGCCACTACCACGCCTATCGCCTTGTTGTAGTTTTTGTTGAATTTCTACGTTATAGGCACCAGCGACTCACAGTGTGACGTCGTTAGCATATATGCTGTAGTGCCGTCCCTCTGTGTTGTTTAGCTGCTGTGGCAGAATAATTATGGCGACATTAAAGAGAAAGAGAGAGGAACAGCCCCTCGCGGCATCTTTTTGCTACAAATTATGATTTTGCCTTATTATTATTCTCAAATACCTGGTTGCGCAGTGCATCTTGAGAGAAAATATTTGAAATAGTCTTAGACCTTTAGCCCTACCTAAAGCGGACGAGGTTGGAGAGCACTGCCTCATGTCGCACGTCACCAAAGGCTTTTGTTAGGTCTACGCCTAAAACTGCCCGGATGTTTGGCTGAGAGCAACCACCTCTATGAATAATTTGCTGCTGAAGGTGGAGCATAATGTCCTAAGATTAGAGAGTTTGTCTCAACCCTATCACGGTGTAGGGTCGGAGGTCTGTCTCCTATATGAATTTGTTAAGCCTATTTACAGTGGCGTGCTCCAACAGTTTATCTACATACGAGGTGAGCGATAGAGGTCTTTAATTTTTTAGACGAAATTTCTTGCCCCTTGTAGGAATAAAGACAATCCTAGCTGACTTCCATTGCGGTGGTAAGTTCGCTTTCCCAGCAGTTGTTCATGTACTTGGAGAGGGCTTATATTGAGTTGCCGTTCAGATTTATAAACATTTTGTTAGTTATTCCAAAAGGACCAGGCAACGTATGGCATATCGCACTTCTGCCGCAGTGAAAGGGGTCTCATATTCTGAATTTGGTGGTCTTGCGCACGGTGGGAGAAATCTAAGGGGTTAGTACGCAGGTATCGGTTCCTAATTTCTTGAATAAGTTTGGCGCTTGTTCCGTGTATTCGTGGAGTATTGTACGAAGATTGTGTCTCTGAGTAAGTTTCCTCAGTAAGTTAATCTAAGAGGCATCTGAAAATGTTCCTTGTTTTCCCGAGTCCCATCTGGGGTTCCATCCCATCGCAAGTAGAGTGCTAGTTTTGACGCGTAAGTGGACAAGCGTAATCCTGAAAGTCCTGATTTATTAAGGCGAGGCGCCTGCAAAGGCTGCGGATGGACTTCTGTTGATTAAGGTGTTTTCAACGCCCGCCTTTGGTTGCCACATGTGTAGTAGTCTAGAGTTTGCTTCTTGTATGTTGGCTTCCTCGGGAACAGTTTTCGTAGCTCCCGGGACGTGTGCATGAATATCTGATGTCCATGCTTCCATGTCCTCTGTCTGTACTGGTGTTTTGTTTCGCAGCCGAAACTGCCGGAATGGACCCCATTCTGTGATTTTGACTTGCTTAGCTGTAGCCCTAGTTGTGCGGATTTGACAGGGGTTTTTAAAAGCGAATTTCGTGTGTTGCTTGTGAACGTAAGATCTGGTGTGCTGTCGACGCTACTACTGTTGCCTTTCTTTATGGCGTCAGTAGAATCGACGACCGGGGTGAAGCCCATCTGTTGGGCATCTCGCTGAAGCTGCAGGGCCTTACTTAGGTCCTTTTTATACCCCAAGCAGAGTAAGGTGCAGTAAATTAGCAAACAATAATTATAGGTGGTTTTCGTGCTATGTGTACTGTTTTGCAAAAACCGTTTGAAAATCGGTGATTTTGGCGGGGGCTGTTGAACAATTAAGTAAAAAAATGCTGCGCTCCCTAAGTTATTTACACGATAAAAATTTGACGTTGACGTGGTTCACTGCCGCGATGGAAGTATCATGTTGGATGGCCGGGATGTAACGTTTCACAGGGGTGGTCAATTTCTAGTGGGCGATTAAGTCTGCCGTCTTCTGTTGCTGCTGGTTACCTAAGAACTGCCGCACATTTTCCTGTTTTTGTTTGACCCGCGCCTGTTTCAAATGACAAATATTTGCATTTCTACTCCGGCCCATAGTGTGCGCTGGTGTAACAGGTTATACTGGCACCTTCCAACATGTTGGGCCTGAAATAAGGATTCAATTTGTATGAGGCTACGCCTGTTGTTTGTTGTGCTGTATCGTTTGGGCGTATTCAATAGAGAGTACCGTAGCGTTCTTGCTTGTTCACCGATTCCGCAAATTTGGAGAACCTGTCTTCCAGTTTCGCGAGACGGGCATCAATTTTGGTGTGATTTGACTTGTTTAGCTGTGGCCCTAGTTGTGCGGATTTGACGGTGGTTTTTAAAAGTGTATTTTGTATTTTGTGTGTTGCTTGTGAACGTAAGATCTGGTGTGCTGTCGACGCTTCTACTGTTGCCTTTTTTAATTGTGTAGGATAAACTTTTGAGTGCTGAGATCATTGGGTTCAGTTCTCGCTTTTCTCTTAAGGGGCGGTTCACCCGCTTTGGAGTCGCATATAACTTCTACGGCAGCAACTTTCGAGGAACTGAGACTGGCGCTACTGGTTTTGCATTGTGGCTTTCAGGTTGCGCTGGTTGTGACGGAAGGTTTTCCCCTTGAATTGGGGATTCTGTGATGCTTTTTTCTCAGATAACTAACGCATGGATTGGCTTGATCTACGTTACAATGCTTCCAGGGCAGGAGGAAGGCCCTGCCTCATGCTATATTTTGTTTCTAGCAGTTCGGGACATCCTCCTGGCCCAGGTCACCTTGTTCTGATTCAACATAGCCTGTTCCTTGAGTTCGGAGCCTGAGGCAGGGCACGGGGGAAGAAACGCACATCTGCTGCCCGCAATTTTCAGATGAATGAACGACATTAAAGACAGAGAGTGAAAGAACACCTCTTGTTTTATCCATTCTATCTGAGATTGCATTGTAGTTTGGCTGTGAAAGAGGCTTTGGATAAGTTTAGCTTGCTCTATATGAAGCTGCTCGAGGCACGTGAGCCTCACTTCCCAGGGTGTCGTATTTGCGGCGTGCTCAGGGGGTGATTGGGCTTTTTGCTTTGGAGGGGGCTCTGCATTGGTATGGGGAGTGCAAAGTTGGGCCCTGGTTTGACGTAGGGCGGCACTTTTAGCTTACATTGCCGTAAGCTCGGCGCGCGTGGCCTGCATTTCTTGCAGTACAGCAGGGGGATGTTGGGAGGCGGGTGCTGAGTTGTTGAGCGGGGGCTCAGCGTTTCCTTGAGTGACCACTGGATTGGAGACCTTTGTGCCGCTCACTTGTGAGAGTTGGTTGGCTGGAGGGAGGTTCCTGGCTGATGCATTCTAGGTCCGTCTGAGGTGGAGAAGTTGTAGCGTGGTTCTTCGATGGGTGGTTCTGGGTGCTCCTGAGGGTTGGTTTGGGTGTGGTGTTGATTCGGTAGAGAGCGCTGTCGATGGGTGCTCCCGGGGATTCTGGTATGTGGGGGTGATTCGACGAGGGTTGATCTTTCTGGTGTTGATTCTTTCTAGTTTGCCGTAGTAACAACTGTGCATACGTTGGTTTTGGGTCTTCGACGAAAACATCGAGGAGAGCCCGTTACGTGTGCTCCATCGCAGACAATGAATTGGGAAATCAGCGGCGTCAGGAGTACTGCACGTTTGGAACCGGTCGGGGGGGGGGGGTTCTCTGCGGGCAGACATCCTGCCTGTATCCAGTGCTCTAGCCCAGAGCTCACATTTCCACTTACCGGTGCGTTCGTTGCATTGGTGGGTCGTCATTCACTGTACCTGACCTAGTACGGCGCCCTGGGTCTATCAAAGAAGATCCGAAGAAGAGATGTGGTGCCCATTCGGCATGCATCTAGTAGCTTGAGGCGGGTGTTGTAATAGATGAGCTCGGTGATCTCGTCGGATGTCTTTCGGGTGTGGAGGTCATAGACGATTTGTGAAGATTTGTTTCAGGGGGCAGCAAAGTGTGTGGCCAAGGGGTAGGTGCAGTTAGCCAGCTGAAGGCATTGGAGGGCTTCGTATCGTCTGCTCTCTCCTCAGACGGGGAGCTGAAGACCATGACTTTGGCTTGTATGTGAAGTCGCGGCTGGTTCGTGTCATTCATGTCCAAGCCACTTGCTTGCTATTGAATGGTGGTGGCGATGGTTAGGGCGGAGGTCTGAGAGACATTAAGACCTGCGCGAGGTCGCTGTTGAGGGTGAACGGCAACTTTACCCCTTTTTTAAATTGTTGAAGCCATATGGCATGTGTCCTCTTTTTTCTAATAATGACTTGCAAGAGTGGGACTTGTTCAGCTCTGGATGGTACATCTGAAATAGATGATGATACACGAGCAGGGGCACTTTTTGGCAATGCCTTACAGCTACTATCCCATAAAAAAATTATATACCTTCGGGTGTGGATGGCACTGAGACCCGGACCTTTGGAATGACTGTCAAGCATGCATTCCAAACACCATTCTATGTCATGCCTATAACTTGCTAAAGAATGGGTTAACGCACGCCTTTTACACTTACATCTTAACATAGTAGGTAACCGGCACACGCAGATAAATATAAAACAAGTCTTAAGTTACTTGGCAGGTCACAAGAATGACCAACAAAATAAGCGCGCAATATTGTGGATAGATGTGCAACAACTTACGCACTACTGTGGCTTCGCCAGGACGGCTCATTGCCCCGGTAAGAAGCGAACGACCATTTTACAAATTTAAAGTGGTAGTGACATAGCAATCACATTCATAAACGTACGTGGATAGGTCAATGACGGCGGCCGGTTTCGTCCAAACTTCTCTATGGTGATCAGAGGATAAAGCCTATTGGCAACAGGAAGCTCAACCAAAGCGTGCCAAACAGCAAGAGGACGGATCTGTTGGACAACGGAAGGAAGACGCAGAAGCTCGCAGGTGCAAAAGAGGACAAATTCACTGAAGAACTTGAGGAGGCGGCAACGCTTGCGAACCGGCGAAAGGATGACACCCTCCCCAGAGAACCACGAACCTTCAAATATCACTCAGCAGTGTACACTAGGACACTTAGCTTTCATGCTCCCAACTCATAAGAAGTGCATAACCCTCGAGGTACTTCATGGCACATTACCGAGTATATGCTGCTATGCCTCCCTCAACAAATCTTCAGTCACCAGCTGCGCTTTCCAACTTTACCTTCGTCATTACGGAAGCTTATGCATAGGTAGCAATTAAAATGAAATTGGGTTAAGGAAACCTTTTTACTTCTACGTTACAAAGCAAACAGGCTCACATTTGGTGGATACATTTCAGAGCGTTGAGAACTTGTAGCCGAGTTTGGCCTTTTAGCAATCTGCTTGCGATTGGCAAATGCCCAACGTTGTTTAACAAACAGCGGACAGTGACATGGCGCGTGCAAATAAACAGTCTTCTCAATACTTTTGCCTGGTTTCGCACCGTACCTGTTCAGTATTTAGGAGCGATGGTCAAAGGAAGCGACACTAATCGCGACGTGTTGTCGGACCTAAGGTCTTTGTTATTGCGGACGACAGTCTCCCTTGCGTTCCTTAAACTCCAAAATTTCGGTCTGTCTGTTTGATCTGAAGAGCTGTGTGGTGCTTTCTGTTTTACGAGACGATTATATAAACACCGCAATGACCCATCTACTGAATCTGGTTCCGCACTTTTTATGTCAGTATTGTTGAGAGGAAATTAGAAGGAATAGTTCAGAAAAACGTTAATACATAATTGGTACCAGCAATGTTCTATCAGGACTGTTTGTCCACTGATTATCACACTAGGCGTGGGCGTAACGTTCACTATACTAAGCAAAAGCGCCGAAAACATTATTTTGTCCATAAATTCAAAAATCACATTCTCTGTCGCCTTTGGCTCGAGGCTCTAAACAGTAACAAATGTCCCAACATGCGGCGCAGCAAGAAGGCGAACAAGCGAAATTGAATTTAATTTGGAAACCTTTCAACGTGTGGACCGACTCAAGAGGCGAATCACCTGTGGACCGACTCAAGAGGCGAATAGCAAGAGAGCTGGGCGGGAGAGAGAGGATAGCAACTATGTAGCAGGGACGCATGTTTACTCGCCACTCCCCGAGATTTGCAGCATTGCAAGCAGACAGGTCATCGATTGGTTAGGCAAAGCTTTGCTAACGCAGTGGAGCCGAGTTTCACCTTCGCCGGCACTTTGACCTTCATTTTGCTGCAGCTGCGGCGTAGCCTTACCAACGCATCACGTGACTCCCCGTGTTGACCTGCTCCGCCGCCGCGTGCGCTTTTCGGCGATGCCTCTGCCGACTAGGCCCATGCTCTCTCCGCAGCTTGGTCGCTGCCTAATAATGTCACTCAGCGCACGGCCCGGCAAAGGAGCGTAGAGGTCGCTCAGTCAGTGCGAGCTTTGCCCTGGTTGAGAGGGACGCTAGGCCGTCTTTTCTGAATGTTATCCGGGGGCCGGAGGCATTGAGCCGCCGTTGCGTCTGACCACTTCGTGGATATCGCCCGGCGAGCTGCTTCATTGAGAGGGTCCACAATGCAAAGCTCGCCAATCTAGCGCCTGTGAATGACCAAATAGTTCGGCTAGCAAAATCTACTTGAGAGGCTAAATTGAGACACAACCAAGCTAAAACAATCTTTTTTGTTATATATTCAGAGTTTGCTGAACAAAGCCGAAGCCTTTTTAACTTTGCTTGCTTATTCAAGAACCCGAGTAATGTTGAGAATCTTTTTTACTCGATATTTCTTCTTAAGGTCACAGGCGCGATAACAGTGTTCTCTCTTCAAATAATATAAAATACCTCTTGCACAACTTCCACAATGGTTGTTGACGGACTGTTTTGTTTTCTCGTCTAGGAGGGCTACCCCGGCAAAATTTCCGGTTTCATCTGATTTGCAACGAACTAATCCTGGTAAGCATCTCGGTAGTTTAATTATGCAGTGCGCTAAATTCAATTGTTGAATAAATGCACTACTACTTGCATCCGTACAACTAGATAATGAAACAATTTGAAAGAAATATGATAATACAACACAGAACGGATTAGTTCAGCTTTATACAAATGACATTGTTTTTGAGCACGTACAAAATACTAGCTCACATTTTATTGCGACGGTGCTTTATTTACATCAGTTATCATCATCAAAATCTTTTATTTACCTAAAGGCCCTGTCTTGGGCATTACATAGGAGGGGGCAGAAACGATGGCTCGCGATGGTCATGATAACTAAATTGAAAACACGACCGCAATAACAAAAGTACGTAAACACGAAAACAGCAAGAAGAAGAAGATTACATAAACATGACAGCAGCAATCACAAGAAGATTTCAGAAATGGGGGAAAGCGAAAAACATGACAGCGTATGCATGTTCGGAGAAACAAAAGAAAAACAAGGCAGGAGGAAAAACAATTGGAACACCAAAGAGAGAAGGATCAGCCAACATGTAATGCAGGTAAAGACGTTTTTGGAGAGCAGAAAGAAATGACTCATCCTTGGAGCCGTTTGACTGCATGACGTAACAAGGGCTTAAAAACCCGAGGGAGAAAATAAACACATAAGATTTACCATGTAATGATCCAAGGAATAGTTTGAGCGCATGTAATTTCGTGAGAAAACAAGGAGCAAACAACGCATAAGGTGCCAATAGTAGAAGGTTGTGTCAACAAGAATCAGATTAGCGCATGGGGTAACACTGAATAAAAAGAGCAAGGAGAACACGAGATGAGATACATGCAAACAATGCACTAACATCTGGGTTTAGTTGTACTACACGCTGTTCTGTTATGCGGCCTAGTTGTAGACGTGTACAGTTAATGACATCTGGAATTTATTAGGGCCACGTTTAGTTGCTATAGATTCTGGAAGGTTATTTCACTCCTCTATGGCAATAGAAATAAAGTATTTCTTGAAAGCATTTGTGGAGCCATGCAGACGCAGCTTGCTGATTGAATTATGTAGGCGCCGTGAGGTGCGCAATGGGGGTAGCAATAATGAGGTGTGTATGTCGGGAAATCTATAATATAATTTATGCAAAAGACCGAGCCTTGCAATTTTCCGCCTAGAAACAAGTGTAGGGAGACCAAGGGACGACTTTGTAGCTGAGATGCTCCAAGGATAGCCATACGTCGAAAAAATAAAACGAGCTCCAGGAGTTTGAATACACTCAAAAGAATTTACCCAATAAGTTTGATAGGCGTTTCAAATTCCTGAAGCGTAATCTGGCTTAGCGCGTACAGAGGTGGTGTATGCCAATTGGCTGGCTCTAGTAGGTGAGCATGATAGTGATGTTCGGGTGTACCCGAAGATTTTAGATACATCGGTTGCACGTTTCGGGATGTGGTCAGACCAGGTTAGTTTGCTGTTTCAAAAGACACCGAGATACCGGTAGGTCTGTGCCCATGATAACTCGGTTGCAGTAACCGAATACGTAAAGCTAACACGTGAGTGTTTCCGGGTGAAATGCATAAATTTACATTTAGAAACGTTTAGTTTCGTCATCCATAGCGAGCACCAATTTTCTAAGTGGGTTAGGCCGCTTTGGAGAAGGAGTTGATCATTTTTACTAGAGATGTTTCTGTACAGAGCACAGTCGCCTGCGAAAAGCCGAATGAAGGAGGAGATGCCTGACGGTAAAATCATTCATATTGAATAAAAATAAAAGTGGGCCAAGGAGTGAGCGTTGCGATACCCCGAACGTTACTGTGGTTGTGCGTGACTGAAGTCCGGCGACGGTGGCAAACTGGGAGCAATCTGTTAAAAACATCTAAACCACGATAATATCAGCGGGTGCAGGCAAAAGCACGAGAGTTTACTAATAAGTCTTTAGTGAGGGTCACGATCGAAAGCTATGAAACAGTGAATAAACATGACATCTGGTTGAAAAGGAGAATCAATCTAGATTAAGGTTAAGGTCTGTAGTGAGCTGGAAAAGCTGAAAAACCCCGGCGGAAACCGTGCTGGCTGTGAAAGAAGAAATTGTTATTTTCCAGGTGATCAGCGGTTAGCGCGATGGGGCGATAGTTGGACAGGTCAGACTTATGGCCGGAAGTGAAGACTGGTGCAACTTTGCTCAGTTTGCAATCATCCAGAATGGTGCCTTCAGAAATAGTCTGGGTGAAAATAATTTGGAGAAAGTGGCTCGACACTGTGTCGGTAGCCTTTATTATCTTTGCTGAAATATTGTCTAGACCGGGAGCACTAGAGTCTTGCAGGTTTTTGATGATCTTTATGATAAACTCTGTAGTTTCTTCAATTGGAAGCATCTCGCTATAGTCCGAGCGTCGTAAAGTGGGAGTATCGTGGCTGGGTTCCCAAGCGAATACACAATACAGTTAAGCACATTATGACACTGATCCAGCGGGCTGGCGAGCCGTCCGAGTAAACCAGAGGGATGCTGTTGGAGTGAGTGTTTTTTGTGCTAAGTAATCTCCAACACTTCCCAGTAGGATATCCCACAGGTCATTGTGGATGCATTTCATTTTGGAGCGCCTGAGAATTTCAGTGTATTTGTGTAAGCTGGCAAGATATTTTTCCCATTTTAAGGGAGAGGAAGATTTCTTTGCCACCCGGTAGAGGCGTTTTTTACGTGATAATTTTCTTATGTGTTAAAATACCAGGACCTATCCGCCTCACCGCGAATGCAGACGAGTGGTACGTGGCGGTCAATTAGGCTTAGGATTTTATTTTTAAACAGCGAGTTTTCATTCACCGATCTCGTAAACGCAGTGTGGTTGAGTTGGGGATACATTTGTTCAAGTTCTTTATTAGTAAGAGAGAAGTCAGGTTTATTGTAGTCACGGATGTGCTTTTTGAGTGGCTGCGCCTAGGTATGTGACTCGAAATGTTGAACGGTACACTGCTATGATCGCTTAGGCCGTTAGCACACGACACAGATTGGATAAGTTGCGGGTTTGAAGTGAGGATAAGGTCACGCGTATTCAAACCACTAGTTGGTTCATTTACTGACTGCGTAAAATTTTAAAGAGCGAATTCTAAAAAATATCTAGACTGCTGTATGTGGGCCGTGAAATTATTCCAGTCAATAACCGGAAAATTAACATCTCAGCAAAGTATTAAGATTTCCCATACGAAGCGGGTTACCAAATCAAGGACGGCGGAGCAAATATCTTCAATGAAAGAACGGTCGCAGTCGGGTGCCCGGTAGCAGGTGATCAGGAGGTTCGTGCATACAGGGAGAGATATACGGATGCAAATAAATTCGTGTTTGCAGGTCGTAGTTAGTATATAGGATTCTATGCTGGATTTCACAAACACCAGAACGCCTCCAACTCTCCGATCAATCCTGCCGCGTTGGTATATGCTACAGAACGAAGCGCAGTGAAGAAGCTCGTTATTGTCGACATCGGGTGTCAACCGAGATTCGCTAAAAACAGCGAGGTCTCTGCAGGTATCATCAAGAAGAGCCTCACAGCCTCCTTTTTCGGCAAAAAGCTGCGTACGTTTGGGAGCATGGCAGGCATAGTATGAAATGTGGGGTTGTAGGTAGGAATACTTTGATATGACGACTCTGGGGATTGCCGGGGTAAAGGCTTGCATGCAGTCTTGGACCATTCTTATATCAGTTCGATGATGCTATCAGACTCGGAATTGTACATGGAATGTTTGTCGCCTATTTGAGCCAATCACATCGCATTTGGAAGGAAGCGTTGGACTAGTGGCTGTGTGAACGAAGCTTCTTCCGGGCTAGTCGTGTGCTTTCAGAGAAATCCTCGCGAATTAAGAATAACGTTCCCTTAGGTTTTGGTCCATCTGAAAGAAGTTTTCACTTGTCATTGAACTGCGTAAGTTTACTCATAATGAGTCGATTTTTTCCGAAAACAGCCTAGCCTGTAGGCGCGTTCAATATCAGGGCTAGTAATTTTCAGCCAAAGACTTTTGAAGCAAAATAAGATTATCTTGCCCTCGGATTCATCCCATGTTTCACCGTGGGTGTCCGGTAATCCAAAAAATATAAGACTAGAACGACGGACGCTCTTCTCAGAGTCATCGAATTTTTCAGTTAGTACCTTAAGTTTAGATGTTAGGTCGGAAATTGTGTCGTTGGCGGTGGCAGGACTAGGACAGCCGCCCAACTGGTCAGTACAAGTCTCTTTTTCGAGGGCGTCCATGCAGAGAGAAAGGAGAGATACAGCCAGTTGCAAGTTTGCATGCATGGAACGAAGGCTTGCTAGCATTTACTGCATTCTCTTCCAGAATTCATTAGCTCCTTTAGTTCATTCTAAAAAAATGCACTGGTATACAACGCGTATGCATGGATACCCTGCTCAAAAAGGCATATTTGTTGAAGCAAGATCGCCGTTCTGAATTCTGTAGTTCAAAACATTACGCGCGTGACCAAGCTGCAGGTCTTGGGAAATACGTGAATTGGCGTATGGTGTTGGATATGGAGTGCTACCTTCTAGAGAAATAAAGGAAATCTCAGATACCTGATAGGCTAAATTAGGGCAACCATGCTAGGGAGAACCTTTGGGAGACAAAAAGCACTCCCTCGCCAGAAGAGTATCTGGCCACTTTGGTGTGGTGGTTGGCACCCACCTGCCAAGGTTTGCCAACCCATCTCTCAGCCCTGAGTCCTCAGAACCTATAGAGGAGCACCTGACTTCGGCAGCGGAGAGGGAAGCGATCCAGCAGAGTGTGGTATGAATCTCTTGTGTCGACAGCCCACCTGGGAAACTTCAATTTGGTAACGGTCAACGCGCGAGCTTTTGACAGCGAAGATGTTTTGCAAATTGTAATTTTTCCTATCCGCAGTTAAAAATACCCGAAAATTCCGAGCGCATGTCCCTGAGCGCGTGTCTCGCAACAAATTCCCTGCTGTTAAAATATTCTCGCATCTCCACGAATTGAATCATGAGAGTGGGTGAAGCACTGTGTGTCATTCTTACCGTAAATCACCCGTAGCAATGCCCACTCCCAGCATGTAAATGAGTGACAATGCGTGTGTACAGTATATACAATTTTAACCCAGTACAACCTAAAAAATCAGTTTATCCCAATCCAGTCTAATCCAATCTATTTCAATCCAATCCAAATCCAATCCTATTCAACCCAATGATCCACGCGCATGCGCAGCACTGTGTACACGGACGCCAAGCCCTGGACAAAGCGAGGTCATCATGTGCTTCCTCCTAGAAGAAGAAAATGCCGAGCGCTTGTGCGTCCGTGCGTCGCGACGATCGCCCAGCGTCCTCACTTCACATTCGTGAAGCCAAGCGTACCACTTAAGGAGAGTGGCTAAGACGGCGGCGATCACGCGGGAGTTAGGAAAAACCAAGAGAATGCCAAGCGCTCGCGTGTGCGTGTCTCCGGGTGACCGCCCAGCGTCCCCGGCGCACGTTTGTGAAGCCAAGCATATAGTGAGGTAAGAATTGGCCAAAAAGAACTCCAGTGTTCGCCGCAATAGTCGCAACACTTGCTTGGAGATAGAAAGACTCCAGCGTTCGCCGTAATCTTCGTAACACTTTATCGGTACGAAAAAGACACGTGATAGCGTGCGCCCCTCCATGCGTTTGTCGAATGATTAACATAAAGAAATTACGGAAGCTCACACTTATAGCAACAATGATGGAGTAAAGGTTGCTGCGGCAGCGAAAAAGAGGCAAACGGCTGGTAATCGCGAACTTAAACCGCCGTGATGGTCGCGATGCCTACAGCATCGCTACCTCAAGTCTTAGGGGTAATTTAGGCTTCCTTGCATTTTTTCTAGCCACGAATCCTTAGCTGTAGATTTAGACGAGCATTGAGAAATTAAATGGGATATCAGAAGGATAAGTGAGTTCACAGGAACAAAAGAAGGTGTTAATATTGTCAATCTCTGACATATCTTGTGCTAACAAGAACCTCACAAAAAGAACATGGGGTGGCATTTTTGATCTAGAGGGAGATAGCAGAAAACGTGGAAGAATTCTTCAGTATTAACTGAAGGGTCGTATTCGTTGTGATCAATCTAAGCAAGCGCTACAGGCTCTATAAAATCCAAGCCTATGCACGAAATCCTAGCTACCATAATGAGGCCGTGAACAGATAATACAGAGGTCCATTCAGGAATGAATAAGGGCACAACAAATTGTACCGATTGTAATGGGAGGCCAACGCAGAAAAGTAGAGGCAACTAGAGTAGAAAAAAATTCAGTGGGGAAACTTTGGAATAGGCAATCGCAAGTAGGGTGGTGATGATTATGAACACTTGACGACACCCACTGGTTAGATTTGTGGGAAGAAATAACCTGAGGGTAATTAACTCCTTCTCCCATGAAAACAATAGTGGGATGTGGACATAAAACGTTTTGGTGGGATGGCAAGAAACAAAGTCGGATTTATTTAGGTGATAACCAACGTATTTAGCAGGACGATGAGATGCTACGCAAGATTCGGTGCAGCAATCATAAGAGGGTTAGATACAAAATAAGGGTGATAAAATAAAACGAGGGTAACTAGCAAAGCGTGAGAAACCCATGGTAGGATCTGCTATCGCAAGGACACAGGAGTGTAAAACAAACCTTCAAAACGAAGTTCTCTCTTTTAAACAGTGAGAACACGCACGATGTTGACACCTTGAAAGGCAACGCAACAACGGCAATCACCTAGTTTGCAACAGCTTTTCGAAAAGCAGCATGCAAGAATGAAGGCACTTATTGCAACACGCTGGAATGTAGAAGTGCGAGAACGGTGTATGAATTTGAATTAGCTCAAGTGTCAAAATCGGCTGCAGATGTAAAATGAACGCAATTTATAGGTACAAGGCATGCAGTCGTCGCTGAAATTTTCAGATTACAAGCAAATTTGAAGGAAACAAAAATGAAGGTGGCTATTGGCAGACACAGAATGTGCTGACTCAGAAACGATCAGGGGTCATTATTCCCGATATCGAGGAGGTAATATAGTCAGTGGAACAATTCTACAATGCGCTATACGCCAGCGACGTTGGACCAGGTGCAACTACCGGATTTAAAAGCTTAGCGTGTGATCTATCACCATTACCTAAGAGGATTACGACAGGCATTAGAGGGCATGAGAAGAAAAAACGGCAGGAGACGATGAAATAACCGTGGGGCTTTCAAAGAAGGGAGGATATATTCTACTAGACGACGTTGCTAAAGTTTTCTTAAAATGCTTAAATATTTTAGAGGTAATGATAACATGGAGGAACGCCAATCTAATTTTTATTTACAAGAAAGCAGATACCCAGGTCTTAAAAATTACAGTACTATCAGCCTACCGTCGGTTTTAGACTGTGTGTTTACCAACGTAATGATGACATTTTTATGTTAGTGCTTCAAGACAAAACTAAAGTTGTTCAGTGTTCTGTGTTTGCCAACCTTTTCCGAAAATTATATCTTTTGCACTTTTCTAATTATGTAGGTACCGCTGCTTCACTGAATGTGTCGATGAAAAGTTATCACTTGTGTTTAACTGGAGGGGAAGCTGGCCGCATAATACGCATCACAGCAGGCGACACCAGCCCTTACAATGTCGCTTCTTTTCGTCCTATCACAGTTAACTATGGTGTCCCCATGAAAGCCTTTTGCCAGAGCGTTTGCAAATCACAACAAATCTCAAGCTAGAGAACATGCAGGATTGCCCAGAAAGACGTGGGGTAAACTGCTCCGCTGAAACGAATCGTATTTCGCTCTTGAAGATCTGGGCCGGTTATATACAACGAGACAACCACATTTTGCTGAGACCGTGACATTTTTTTTGGGATAAATTTAGCACACATTTTAAAATGCACTGTGAAAAAGCAAAGAAACGTTTGATTGGTCTTGTTTTAGTGTTTGTTAGCTAATGTGGCTATAGAAATGTGTCGCTATATAACTAATTAGGTAATTACCCATACGAATTTGTCCCTGGTGTGGTGTCCAGAATAAACGAATTATTGGTTAAGTATATGTTGTCACGGCATGGCCTGGCACGCGCCAGGCCACAGAGAATAAAAGAAAGAAAGGGTGCCTCGTGGAGCAACTAACCAACCAACAGCCCCCAACCAATTACGCCACGTCCTGAAGAAGGAGAAAGGAGACACGCGGCGCGCGAGACAGAACTTGGTGGCAGCGGGAGTAGGACGTTCGTTTTGTAAGGCACATGTTCGACTTTTAATAAATCTGTTTGTCCTTTTACCGCCAACATTGTATTCTTGAGTTTGTGCCTCAATACACTGGTGAAGGTGCAGAGTATCATCAGCCCTGTGCTTACGACTCCTCTCCCTTCGCGTGCATGAAGCCTCAAGAAACCGGCACCTGTCTACACCGCGTTTCATCGCAGCAGCCGTCGACTGCTAGGCCTCGCTCATGAGTTCTCCGCTCATTCCGAGAAGAACGCTTCGGCTTGTCGCGTTCGTCAAGAACCACAAACGAAACAAGGACAAGCTCTACATGTGTCTTTTCAACCACAGGTGACTTTCCAACATCCGCGAGAGCCTCAAATCTTTCATGTTGACTTGTTGGAAGACGTGGAGGACTGGCTCAATGAATTGAGCGCGTTGCTTTGTTTAATCAGTAGAGCGAGGTTCAAAAGCTGCGACACGTGTACTTTCGTTTGGACGACGATGCGAGGACATGGCTTGACAATAGAGAAGTATGCTAGCGAACATGGAAAGAATTTTTCTAGGAGCTACTGGAAGCATTCTCTAGCCCGGGTCGACGAAAGCACGTACAACAGCTTCTTGAAGCGCGCATTCAGAAATTGAATGAGAGTGTAATCATGTTCTTTGAGCGCATTGCGCGTCTCTTTTGGAAAGGGGACCCCGACTTGTCTGAACCCAAGAACATGCGCTACTGAATGCACGGCGTTAAGGAGCAACTATTCGCCGTGCCTGTACTGAACCCTCCGCGGGCTGCACGGGAATTTGTCGAGGAGGCTATGGCCATTGAACGAGCCCTCCAGGACCGATGCCGCCAGTACGATAGTTCAAGCAACACATCGTTGGTGAATACTGCTGTTCTGTCTGCAGTCAACGAGAGCTCATGCCAGAGCTCATCAGCTCGATTGTGCGGAAATAACTCTAGAAACATAATGTCCATCCCAACCAGCCAGTTCGAGATACTCTTGCGGAGGTCGTACGTGAGGAAACTCAGCCGGCCCTCGCACTGCCCCCGCATCACCCCGCATCGCAGACGGCGGAAAATGTCCCGTGTTGCACACAGAAACATCAGACACTGAGCGCCCGACCCCCACTCTCAACATTTGTCTAGACCGGCCACACGAAAAACAGCAAGGGCTTCTGCAGTTATTGCTCAAATTTCATGATTGCTTTTCTTCAACGCCGAGGGTTCGCAATACAACGCTGACAGAGCACCCCATCTGTACCAACGACAACCAAAGACCTATTGAACAAAATGCTTACCGTGTCTCCCGAAAAGAACGCAATGCCATACGTCAACAGGTGCAAAAAATGCTAGAGAACGATGTTATTCAGCCATCTGAAAGCCCTTGGTCGCCACATGTTGCCCTTATGAGGAAGAAAGATGGCACGCTATGCTTTTGCGTTGACTACCAACAGCTGAATCAAGTCACGCAAAAGGATGTGTATCCGCTCCCGCGCACTGACGACCCTCTAGACAGACTGCGCAATGCGCGCTCCTTTTTATCGATGGACCTAAGAAATGGTTATTTGCAGATAAAAGTCAATGAGCGGGATCAGGAAAAAACTACCTTCGTGACACCAGACCGACTTTATGAGTTTAAAGTCCTCCCCTTTGGGTTGTGTTCTGCTCTGGCAAAGTTTCAGAGGGCGATGGACTCTGTTCTGATCGGCTTTACATGGAAAACAGTTTAGTCTACCTCTATGACGTTGTCGTGTTTTCCGGAACCTTTGACGAACACACCAAACGACTGACGTCTGTCCTACGTGCCATCCGTTCCGCTGGACTCTCCCTGATTCCTGAGAAATTCCATTTTGGCTACGAAGAGCTCCGTATTCTAGGCAATGCTGTAAGCCGTCAAGGGGTCCCACCTGGCCCTGACAAAACTGCAGCTGCCTCTGCCGTCACTCTGCATGCCGATAAGAAGTCCGTGCGTCGCTTCTTGGGTCTGTGTTGTACAACCGACGTTTTATACCGGCGTTTTCGCGCACTGATGCCCCACAGACCCAACTAACACAAAATGTCTCGAGTTTTGTCTGGGCTGAAGAACAGGAAGCGGCTTCTGACGAGCTCCAGCAACGCCTACAAGCTACACCGGTGCTTGCTCATTTTGATGAAAGTGCCGATACGATGGTCCACACAGACGCAAGGAACTGAGGAGTCGGAGCCGGCCTCACCTATATGGCCGGATATTTCAGGTCATAAGCGACGACCACTCGCGGTGCTGGTTGACAAACCCGAGGAACCCATCGGGACGCCTAGCACGTTGGAGCTTACCCCACCAAGAGTTTGATACGACTACTGTATATAAATCTGTTCGGCTATATTCGGGTGCGCACTGTCTTTCCCGGGCACCAATGGAAGCATCGGACACTAACTACGATGACGATGACGTATTTGTCGGGGCCGTAGACCTCGTCACAATGTCCGAGCAGCAGCGGCAAGACGCAGAACTGCGCCTATTGATTGACTATCGGAAAGGACACACATTGGTCGAACCAAAGATTTTTCAAGAACCTGGCCATCCTTTTTGTTACGCAGTAGCGTTCTCTACAAAAGGAATTTTGTCTATAGCGGCAAGGAATACCTGCTGGTAATGGCCCCAAGCCTCCGCGACGAAGTACTACTGGTTTGCAATGAGGAGCCAACTGCTGCTCACGTTGGCTACGCCAGAACACTGGCGAGAGTCAAACAAACGTATTACTGGCCAAAGCTTTCAGCTGCTATTAAACACTACGTACGGATGTGTTGGGACTACCAGCGCCGAAAAATGCCTCCTGGCCACCCTCCCTCTTTGCTACAACCCCTTCAGATTCCAGCTGCACGTTTGAGCAGGTTGGCATGGACCTGTTGGGTCCGTTTCCCACTTCATTGTAGGGGAACCTATGCCTAATCGTCGAAACCGACTACCTCACCAGCTATGCCGAGACGAGAGGTCTACCTCGAGGGACAGTTGTAGAAGTGGCGCACTTCTTCCTGGTTACTTAGCCCTTTGATCTGGTGCTCCATCCATCGTTTATCATGAATATGGGAACGGCATTCATGGCCCAAATTGTCCACACAGCTATGGCGCTGAGCGGTACCTCTCACTGGAGAACTACTGCGTACCACCCGAAAACGAATGTTCTGACCAAGCGAATGAACAAAACAATCGCCGACATGCTGTGCATGTATGTACACGTCGTGCACAAGACGTGGGATGCCATTTTGCCGTACGTAACGTTCGCATACAATACGGCACCACACGAGACGACACGAATGACTCCATTTTGTATTCTTTACAGTCATGACGTAGCCACAATTCTAGACGCGATGCTGCCCCCCCTTGAAAATGGTGATGATGTCGTGTCCAAGAGATCGCGCAGTGCGCTGAAAAGGCAAGACAGCTACCCCGTGTCCGATTCAGGAAGAAACAGCACCGCAACAGAAGCAACTATAGTCTGCCCTGCAGGCACACGGAATTTCAGTAAGGCGACGATGTTTGTGTATGGACACCCCACAGACACAGCGCGCTCTCGGAAATGTTGTTGACAAGATACTTCATACTATACAAAGTGTTAAGACGACCAAGCGACGTTATGTACGAGGTGGTACCATCCAGCCATGTTTACCCGGCACGTCGCCAGCCTCGACCAGAAGCGGTTCATGTAGTTCGAATGAAGCCCTACTATACAAGGTAATGTAAATAAGCCCAAGCTACCTGACACAAATACTCCATTTTACGCATCGGGACGGTGCGCCTTAGGGGGGGGGAGGCGGCTAATATCACGGCATGGCCTGTTGCATGCGCCCGGCCAGAAAGAACAAAAAGAAAGAAAGGACGCCTCGTGGAGCAACCAACTAACAAACCGCGCCCAACCAACCACGCAACATGCTGAAGAAGAAGGGAGACATGCAGCGCACAAGACAGAACGTGGTGGCAGCAGGACTAGGGCGTTCGTTTTATGAGGCACAATTTCGCCTTTTAATGAATGTTTGTCCTTTTACAGCAAACATCGTCTTCTTGAGTTTGCACCTCATTATAATATCTTCAATTGAAACGAGGTGATTGGTTCATGGTAAATGCCACACAAAACAATATACGGAAAGATGTTCCAAAGTAAATACTGTAGCTTGGCCTCTTGCTAGTAAGTGGGAAAGGTACAGGCACTGTACTCGCGCCTACTGTAGTATAGGTGAAAATAAGGGCAAGCAGGGCTAATAAGTAATATACGTTTGTGTTACGGAAACATTTTCAAACACAGAATAAATAATTATAATTTGCAAACGGCTTGTAGATTGCTCATGGAGTGCATTGGTGTAGTAATCAAATTCCTAGGTAACGACGGTCAAAACAGACCACAGCAATTAGCCAGACAAAATGACATCAAGTGAGTGTTTCAATTTGGGCACCTGTGTATTTTCCGGGGTGGAGGGAGCCTGTCAAGCTGGATTTCACAGTTTTTTTTCCTATCACGCCCAAAAAATCAATAAAAATGAAGGCAATATTAATAATTATTATAAAGAGGTAATAGGTCTTTAATTTCAAGTGGGAATATGTTCGAGTTATTTAGAGCAGTGAAATCTGCGGACTGTTTTTTATCGATTGTGCGTTCTCCTGGAAGCAAATAGTTTGCAGAAGCGAGAACCTTGTGTTTTTAGAATTGCGGAGTTGCTTTTAATTGATTATGTACAAGTATTACGAATTTTGGGTGAAACGATAAGCAAGATAGCCCATGTTACACAGTACCAGTTAGTGAACAGCTAGAAGGTTTAGGTTATGAAAAAGTGGCACCGCATGACGGTTATACTGGCTGTATGTTATCAGTCGTACCGCTTCGTTTTGAATGTGCTGAAGGGGGGTCTGTTGTGAATGATTAGTATGGTCCAAGACACGATAGAGTACTGGACGTGACTGCCAACGTGTGCACAGTAAAGAGAATTGAGCGTTGATAACCTGAACCATTCACGTGCTTTTAAAAGAACTGTCATACCATTGGCAGTCTTCTTATTATATACTGAATGTATGTGTAAAATGCAAGGGAGCAGTCCAATTGTACTAACAGGAACAAGCATTATTCACAAAGGGAATAAGGGTTGGAGTTATTGAGTATGGTCAGATTATCGTGGCTTCGCCTATGAGAACTAAATATTATGCATGTTGTTTTGAAAGGTTTAATTACTAGCTTATTCCTGTCGCACCAGAGGCTAAGGTTCCTGAGTTCTTTATTTATCTTGTGTCATGGATAGTTTCTTCGGCGGTGTAAATGGTTGTCTTGTCGGTTTACAGTAGGCATTTAGTTGAACAAGTTAGGCATGTTGAGAGGTGAGTGGGGGAAATTAACAATCCCACTGTACCGAAAGCGGACCCTTGTGGTACTCCTGTATTTTCTACTTTTATATCCGACATTTCTCCTGATACGTTAATGGTTTCTGCTGAATCCAGCAAGTAATTTGCCCTGTGGTTAAAGGAGGAGCAATTATCCGATATGAGGTTTATTTTTCAAAAGGCATGTGATGATTCATAGAATCAAATCTCTCACAAAATCAGTAGAGACGGGTCGAAAAATCTTACCTCTACTAGTTGCCTTCTTACATTTATCAGTCCGCGCTATTAGGGCACAATTATTGAAGTAACCGGGGCAGAAACCCAACAATAGAGGCGTTTGAATGTCAAACGTTTTGAGGTAGTTTAAAACACGTTGTAGAAATTGACTCTTCCATCACTATACTAACAAATGGAGATGTAGAAAATGGTCTATATTTATTCAATCAAAGCTCGACCCACAGTTCAAAGGCTGCAACTAATTTACTTCTTCTGAGCTATAGCGGTAGGACAGCAGTTTTAAACATTAAATTTACAATGTAAGCTAGTGTATCAGGTATATTATCAACTGTTTAATATAAGCAGAACGATTGTGAAACCTGCCGTTGTACAGAAGTGAAAGGTGCGTTCCTTATATGCAATGTTGTCGAAAGAAATGAGCTAAAGACGTTATCAATTTCTTTGTTCGCACTGATAATTTACCATAGTGTTTTTTCTCTGATAATTCACAGAGGACCGTTATTATTAAGAATATCGTTAGTGATCCCCCACTGGTTTCCGCTGTTACTACCGGTTTCAATTATGCGAAGTTCGTAATTATTTTTGTTGCCTGTTTTTAGCAATAGTGTAAAGGTATTAAAATAATATTGAACGCAAACTGACCACCGGCTAATTACGGAACGGCCATCCCCGTTCAGCGAGTCACTCACTCGTGCGCCTGTAAATATTTACAATGAGTTATAGAGGTTGCGGGCGTTATTCAAATACCCAAATGTTGTTGTAGCGAGTGTTTGAAAATGCAATTGTTCGTTGGTAGCCTGAATCTCAGTACTGGATTGCGAGACTTGACAAAGTTTCAGCAGTTTACCCTTACATGCTGCTACTTCCGCCACTGTGATAGCAGCAACGGGTCTCTGTTGGGTCTCGGTAAGTCAAGGCAGTCGTCGTAGAGGCGCTGCACAATTAGGCGTCGGCTGGACATGCGCTTGGAGGAAACATACAAACGTTTTTTAGTGCTTTCCTTTGGCCCTGTATGTCGAGAAGTGTGGCAATGTTCGATTGATCGTTTTCAAAGTGACCAAATCGGGAAGGCACTACACCCTCTTAAGATCCGCTAGGCGCGGTTAAATTCCACCAGTGCCTTTTGAAACAGTGTGCATTGAACTGTATGGGTCACATCCAACAGCATAAGCTGGCTACCTGTTAATTGTCACTGCGGCCCATTTGACCCTGCTGCTCGCAGTGTGGCCAGGAACGGGGTAACATCGCCATTACGCTCTGGGTACACAGACTAAATTGCAGACTTTGCACCCCAAAACATTATTTTATGTCAGGGTGCACTTCGCATGCATTGGAGTCACTGCGGCAGGGCTTTCAAAACAGGGATTCTGGTTGAGGTCCTTCACAGGGCCAATTCAGTCCGGAAAAATACCTTCACTACCTCCGTTCAAACAAACGTCGCCATCAAACAATTTAGCCAACCATTTCCAAGATGGTCTCGATGTGTTCTAAGCAAGAGCACACAAACTGGGAACGGATTATTATTTTGTAACCGTTCCTTATGCTATGGCTATTGGCCGCACTACCCGCTGTAAAAATTTATTTTCTAGTTTTTGGTTGTTCCCGTGCCTTCATCATTGACAGCGCTTCCCTCTCTGCATGGGACTCTCGTCCCGCCCCATTTTCTGACCAATTCATTTCTCCGATTAACCGCTGTAGTTATCTGGCCCGCCTTCACGCTGAAGACAGCCCAATTTCCCGAAAATTACTACGATTGCACTCACCACACATTTGAGCCCCCCCTGGTATATTAGATATTTCGATGCCAGAAAAGATTATCCCGTGGGTGCAAGCCGTGGGTGCAAGCCGTGGGTGCAACCGACATTCCAGGAGAACGGCAGGGTGTCTTCCACACCAACCTACACTGACCACAAAAAGCGAGGAAACTTAATCATGAACGTACCTCTTATTAAACGTTATACGCCCCTCAGACGGTCTGTACCTCCCATTAAAAATTAGTGTGAGCATGTGAGAGCGCAGAAAACATTATATGGCTATTGTTCCTTAGGACTGCCGTATAGCTCGACCACTCAACATTTTTTGGTGCAAGAAATATCTCACCTGTACATACCTGTTATGCCCATCGTGATCATGGATACATAATCAACACCCCTGGTTGGGTTATATAAAACAAGAGGCGTTTGCAGATGCTGCAGACTTGTACTGATTTTGCCATTTTCTTCAAACACACACACACACAGACACACATATATATATATATATAAATATCTATATCTATATATATATATATAATATATATATATATATATATATACTATATATATATATTCATATATAAATATATATATATATATATATATATATATATATATATACATTTCCCCGAACCATGTACGGGTTTGTTTATTTATTGTTTGTTTTTAATTCCCGGCCGCGCCCTGCTCTGTTATCTTCTCTGCCCACGCCAAGGGGTGTTCCATTCTTTATTTTTGTGCCGCACGTCGCTACCGCAAATAATCTTCTGTGATCTACAATGTTCTCGATGTGAATCGACGGTTCCAGAAACACTCGCAACGAAAGATAAATGCCTCCAGAGCAGACGCCGCGGCATTTGGTTCATCGTCAGTCACCTGAGCAAATCACTTTGTTGACCGCTGCTTTGCCGCCTCTGGATTAAATGCAGAGCATTTATTAACTCACGATGTCACCCGCGTTGTCCAGTCGTAGTCCACAACGTCGCTGTCCGCACCCCTCCCCCTACCACATATAAAAAAAATACTATCCGGCGCCCGGTTTCGATCCCTCGACCCTGCGGGCGGAACGCAATGCACATGGTGCTCTAACCACTGCGCCACAAAGCCGACACAGAATGGGAGGACACGAATGCGCCTTATATCGTTGACTCATTCAAATTACTGCTGACGAGCGCTCTCTCGTCAGCAGTTGCCACAAGTGCAACAACATTAACGTAACGCAAACTACTTAACGTCGTGCGCCCCCGGAAATGCTCTGCATTTGATCGTGCCCCTCGCGAGGGGGATGTTCACTGCGTCGCCATGCGAACAGTTTGCCACGCTTTAGTTTGAGTTTCTTTCTTTGCTGGGTGCCGACGAGCGGCGCCACCTCCTCGCACTTCGCCGCGGGAGGATCCGCGGCGTGGGCGAGAGATGGCGCTGGCGTCTCCGCGGCCGCGTCTGCGGCCTCCGAGGGCACCGGCGCCGGCGCGGGGTCATCGCCCTTCTTTAAAAATTTAGTTCGCACGCCACGCAGGAACAATGTTTAATTAAGCGGCTCCCGAGATCAGTACGTGGCGGAATTCGCAGAAACTGCTGGCGATGCGGATTCGACAGTGCTACGACAGCTCTGCTCTGTGATATCCCTCCGACGGTCACGTGGTCAGCTTTGTTCACACAAAATGCGTAGGTTAGCGGCACCCGATGAAACCGAAACTGCGACTGGCACCGTTGAAAATGCTCTAATCAAACAACCGTTGCATGCTGAAGCAAATGAGGTTTCTACAGGTGATAAGTCGGTCACTAGCTACTTATCGCAGCAAAAAAAAACAAGATGCAAAATTTTTCTTTTGAGTTGCTA
>JABSTR010002092.1:0-34475 GCA_013339765.2 Haemaphysalis longicornis | reverse complement strand
AAAAAAGGGGCTGTGGTGGGGTCCCCAGAGCCACCGCTGAAGGTCGGGGGTTTCCAGGATGAGGCGATGGCGGTGCTTTATATCTTTCGTATGAGCGGGGAAGCCAGAGGGACAAATCTCTAGACAGGTTCCAAGAAACATGGAATGCTTTTGCAGTGAATTGGGTTCAGCAGTGTCATATAAGGGGCCTTTTTAGGGCTTGTGAGCCTTTTCGATGCCTCTGTGGACATGGTACCACAAATATACAGAGAAACCGTGAAGAGTGGAGAATGTTAGCAACGAACTGGTCAAGTAACTGTCGCTCCACTTACAGGGAAGCGACATAGCTGATAATTAGGCCTATCGTGGGCATGGTTTCATAGTCGGACATTAGCTGACAATTACGTGCGTGTATATTTTGTTTACGGAGTGCTGCGTGAAGTAACTGCTTTGTGCTCAGTAGCAGACGAATTTTCTGCTAAGGGCCCGCGTGGACTGCCATACACACATATAGCGGGTTTTCTTATTGGTGCGGCATTCCCTCCGACTACCGCCTTCATTGATAGGCTTAACACTACGACAGAACGTCGTTACCTACCGACGCTTTCTCTTGGTTCCGAAGAATTTGTGCACTCTCTGACCTTCAGTGGCTGGCTTCACACCCTCCAGACCCAATTTGGCGAGAAGGTGTAGCATCTAGAGTGTTCACTAAAACGTGGACAAACATTGTGGTCTATTAGAAACACAAAAAGTCATGGTTGCTAGACAAAACGCTATGCATTAAGTACGCCAAAAGAATAGGGAAATATTTTTCGCGCGTAAAATGTACGACTACGTACCATGCGGTGCGCCCAAATCGCCCTTTCGACGCATTCAGATCAACGGTGGTCGCGTAACTTTAGCTTCTCCTCTACCAACCGCACAAGCACTCACGCCGCGAGGCAAGTGCCCGGACGAGCACGGGCTCACGCGGGTGGTTCGGCAGTCGGTGCTGCGGGTGAAGGCAGCACATTGAAAAACAATCATCTACGATTTTCTAAACGCAGAAAATTTTTCTCGTGATTTCTGAGTAGAATCATCCGGAAATGCTATGGTGACCCGCTTACTCGGAGGTAGCTCGCCCTCTGGGAATCGGAGGATAAGCGGTCGGTGAGCTAACCAGAGTTTGGAAAGAGACTAGGGGGGGGGGGAGGGGAAGGAGGAAAAAGAGAAGGATGATTAGAATTGAACACGGAAATGGTTAACGCCAGAAAAGCGTTTAGCGGGCGGTGACGGGGCGGACAGGACTCATAGGGAAACGGTGAACTAGTTACAGGAGAAAACAGAGGAGAAGGAGATCGGGCAAACGTGATGAGCTTGAAGAAAAAAGAAAATGGAGGGTGTTTGACTAAAAAATAGGGGGAGTTTTTGAAGGGGAGAGAGGAGAGTGAGTGTGAGGTGAATAAAAGCTTAGCGTAAGAGGTTAACGTCAAAGAGGGGCAGCTGAAAATGTGAGAAGGAGCGTAACGAGAGGGGTCGTGTTGATAAAGACTGCGAATGCAATTCCGAAGGGCAATTTTTGTGACTGGAGTGGGAGGATATGGATGTTGGAGAAGAAAGAAATCGGTGATGGTGAGAGAATTACACCAGACAGGCAGATGTCATGGGTGGATAACTGTGGATAACATATGGATAAAAGAACAGGAAAGACCAGAGAGTGCCAAATAATGTTCAGATGGAGTTGGGGAACGAAAGGAAGTAAAAAGCGATAAGGTTGAGAGGGCCAGTTTGTGATGGAGAAATAAAAAGGAGGAGGAAGCGCGGAAGAAGAGAAAGACGAGGGAAAAAGGCCGTTTCGAAAGGAAATAAATAAGTTCATTAAAGCTGAAAGTTCCGATGGTTGTGCGAAGAGGCAAGTGCGTTAGAAGGAGGTGAGAAAAGAACAGGAAAAAAGAATGGATGGACAAATACATGATTATTAGGGCAAATAAACGACTCACCAGGAGAGGACATGGATAGGCATAAGGAGGTAGAGCCTGTCCGGGTCCTATCTCTTGTGGGTCGTTTGTTTGCGCTATAATACCGCTCTAATTACTACCCCCAACCATCACGACCACCAATAAGCTCGAACGATAGGCAAGGGTGACGGAAAAATACGAGAGATGCTAAATTTGCATCTCGAGAAGGCAGTATAGACGTTGGGAACTACGAGGGCTAGCCAATCGATAAAATATCGACACAGCTGCGAAGGCAATGCAGAGGGGAGGTAGAGAAAAGAGCAAATTCACAAAGGCGAGAATAGTTCCAGTGTAGAGCGAGATAGGGAGCGGTTGAACGATGGAGAAGAGGAACAAAAAGGTTTCAACCCCTAAAATCGAAACTTGGTGTCATTAACCATAAGATAAATTAGAGCGATAGGGTTTTGCCCGGTAACGCCCAACGGAAAGGCGGTGCGGTTTCCAGTGAACTGTTAGCACTTCAAGGCAGCACACCCACAAACGACAACAGGTACCAAACCCGAACGCAAACCAAATGACCGAAGCTCTGAAGTTTTATTGCTTTAACCTCCTCCTTGCATTCAACCAGTCGTTCATTCGAGTTTTGAGCAACGCCCCTCTCTATCGTATTCATTCACTCTGTCCATATAAGCCTGTTTCAGACATTCCGGTTCATCAAATTGCGGAGAGCTCTCATTTGAGGAAAATCTTTTCTAACCGGAACTGAGGTGAGATGGAGGCCGAAGTGCTCACGAGACGCTGGGATTTTGGGACGGTACTGCGCAACCAATTCATTTGAAGAGAAATGAATGCACACGAAACCGGGCTTTGTGGCACAATGTTTCCAACATGACTCAAAGTTATCAAACGTGAGCCCTTCTTTTCTGGGAGAACTATTGTAGTTGTGCGGAGCTTTTCATAAATACCAGGGTCTAAGGATTCGTTACTTGTAAACCGCAAGTGCATGGCATTGCGTTTTACTACGCATGGCTGGACCTCTCTCGAGTCTAGGTGGGCTTCAAGTTTTTCCAACGTGTCGACGGGATTCGGAAGAACGGAGAAGGACATGCGCGATGTGAGGAGAGCACGGAAGTACACTAAAAGTGGTATCGTTCCCAGTAGCCATATAGCCAGAAGGATGCTTGTGGTTCCGCCTAGAGAGCGGGAACGAGATCTTGCTTCATCGAATATCGTGGACACTGATACAGATAATAGTGACGAGACAGTGAGCGTTGCTGAATCTAAGATGGCATGCCAATTAACATGCCAATTAAGGGTTGTTCCGGATGCTATAGAGCCAGTCACTGACAGAACCAGCCAAACAGCAACACCGGAGATGAGCAACCATGCCAAAGCGAGCTGAGACTGCTCCAAAACCATGAACGATGACACCCACCGCTCTCCGACACCTGAGTAGGCGTGAAAAACCTCGCGCGCGTAAAGGAGAACTGCGGGAAATGAAACACCGGGAAGCTGGGACACAACTTCCGGGCGCATAAGAATGTCTGCAAGGCCACAAATGATTTCTTTACGAGCGACATCCCTATATTTGTAAATCTTGTATATAATTGTAGCGTTTGAATGTCTTAGACCTTTTAAGATGCTCTGAAAGTAATAGTCATTGCAGCTGGTAAAGTTATTTTCTAGATTTCTTGAAATGCACGCCACGAAAATGGTGGCCGCGTTTAACGTGTCCGTCCACAATGACCGCCGTCCTACCCGGTGAGCAATGCACCTGCGCGATAATACTACTGGACCTCCCTGCGTCGAAATTGTGTTATTCTTTTTTAATGTCAGCTGGCCATTGATGGGAGGAACAACGCAGGTCGGATATCCGGCACGGAATAAAAAAGTGCTCTTCGTTTCTGTAAAAGTGCCATCTTCATCATTGAAGATTATCCAATCAACGAAGGGTAAAGGACAATGTTCAACAAGGCGGAAGATAGGGCATCGATCCTGGCCACCTTTTAAACTGGGAAAAACAATCACACTTTTCATGTTATTGCGCATGTTTTCCAACAATGTAGCGCGCAATGCTTTCCATTTGCCTCGCGACCAAACCGTAGCTTTTGTGACAGCATTCTGCAACAGCGAATGATCGAAGGGCGTCCAGCGTTTGTCGCATGTGACAAAAGCAACTTCGTCTCTGGTTGCTGTCCACTCGCGAAGCAACGACAATGCACGCTGTCTGTGGGTATCGTTGAATACTGTACACTGAAGTCCGCTTACAAATACGAACACTAGGAATGTTCTCGAAAGAAGTTTCATAGCAACGTTGTTTGCGTCTTAGAGGCCAGCTTAAAGAAAATCCTACATTTACTGCTTTGTTTTGAAGTGGTAAAAAATCAGTGCAGCTTTAGAAAATGCCCCGTGAGAACTTGGATGGAAATTTTACTTTTTTTTTAAAAATCGTGCAATACTGTACCACTTTAATGCGGAGGTCTAAAACCTGGTTGCTAGATTGAACTTTTCTTAAGGACATTGCCGCCTGTAAAAGCAAACTAATGACTCAAATGCCGGCAGTAGTTTCTTGCTTTATCGTTGTCAACAAGAGTAAGCTTCAGAATCTATACAAAACACGCTTCTGTTCTGAGGTTTCTGCCACGAAGTAATATTTTACAAGATAAATGAGTTATAACTTTGAAATGTCGCAAGTAGAAATGTACATGCGCACAGAGAAGCAATTTCAAATGATCAACAGTACCGAGCTGATAATTTCGTGTTTCGAGAGAGTAGTTGTAACAGGCAATGACCCGGGGAAAAACCCGGTTACATCCAATGTGTATATAAACTGTCCGGGCAGACACTGTGAGCTTCGTGCTTAGTAATTCGGTGCATGCGGTCGCATAGCGTTCTGCTGCGCCAAGCTGACAATAATTACAATTTCAGTGTTGGTTGTCCCGATCCCACGGTTTCTTTCAGCATTGCCCGTCTTCGCCTTTGGCTGCTACTCCCCTGTAAGAGTTGGGACAGACTTCCTCTGTGTCTGCAACACCTGAAAGAGTTCCAGAGAGAAGGAATGAGAATTTTGGAAGCGGAGAGTTATTTCAGTATAACAAAAACCCAAAAATCAATCGAGTGATTCGACAAAACAATCGTTAGAGCCGTTTGCGGTAAGCACACTACGTGCTTACGTGGCCCCAAATGGACAGCAGGCGGAAGTTTTGTAACGTTTACAACAAAATAATGAAGTAATGAAGTAATTTTACATATTGCAGTAAATAGTACATATTCATGGTACACACTTGTGATAGTATCAAGCACCATAAACCCATGTCTGCTTAGTTTACCACATCGTGCCAGGCACGAAAATATAGAGCTCGAATTTTCGTGGGCGTTCTTACTTTATACAGCGGCGGGAACTTTTGTAGCAGGCATAAACACAGCTTTTTTGCGGCATTTGACTATTGTGCCTCTCGAAATAAATGTAAAATTCATGAATAAATCAACGTCTGCCTAAAAGAACCGTACCAAAGACTAAAAGGCACCCGCAGAGGGATGACAAAATCGAGTCCAGATGCATACTGAGGTGAATGGTTGAACTATTGAAATATTGGAAAAAGTAGTTTCATGAATAATTGTGGCGTTTCTAATTTCATCTGAACTATTCTGGCTATATGAAGTTTCATAATTTTATTACTTGTAATCAAAAAAAATTAAACTTTTAACAAAAGAATCCAACTATTCATAAATTCCACCAACTTATTTTCACGCAGTATATAATAATCTGATGCTTGAACCCGTAATATCGCTCGCTGGACGGTCAAAGGTTATTTCATTATGTATTATACGGAATACTGGCTGCAGCATTGCAGAGGCCAGGATCTATTTTTTTTATATTTCACACTTTGAAGTTGGCGTGCCAAATAACTATTTTTGGTCTTCATCAACTTCTACCAAATAGATATACGCAATTTAACAGCTAACCTTTATTTTTATTAAACTTGTACTAGTGTGCTCTTTTAATTCTGCAAAAAAGTATACCCTGACATTTATTTACTTTTTATTATTTTGTTCTATGCGCCAAACTAGTTTCTTGAGAAGCACAAAAACACAGCAGCATTATTCTGCCACAAGAGCACTAAATATTTAAAGGCGCTCTCAAACCAAAAAAGATAAATAAAGTAATGTCGAGTAGTCCTTTACGCACTCTCTGTGTACGTGCAGGTAGAAAAAAATTACCGTAATTTCCACGCTGATTTGTGTAAATTACGTCTTTTTGTTACGCAAATTGGTTAAGCCTATTGCTGGTACAACCTGTTCTGTTCACGCTGCGGTTCTTGCAGAGGTCCTCCGGCGTACGTTCGTCTCTGCTGAAAGGACGCCTACTGTCTCGCTCTAACATCTAATGACTGATCGTGGTAGAGAGAACAGTCGCAGTTTACGTCACGGCCAGAGTGGAAGTTTATTGTAGTTATGAAGAACGAGTGGAAGTCCCAGTAAATAAAATTATGCTCCTTGCTGACAGGCTTTTAGTGAACTTGTGCAGTCCTTCGAAATTGTTGTCTCAGTTGTTCGGGAACGTGAACGACTTATCCCTACCAACTCAGGAGTCACGCAAGAACGTACTTCCAAATAAATGGTGAATTCTATATGAGAGCGCGTCATCATTCAGGCAAAGTGCAGAAAAGCCGGCATTTTAGCTAGGAAGTCTCTTCAGCAATCAACTCTAAGAAACGCGCTTCGCTCCATTCAAGTAATACGTGTTCCTGAGCCCTCTCCAGACTATCCCTAACTACATCGGGGAGTCGGTACAAAACCCGAAGTTTCAAATCAATATTTCTTTTCGGTATTCATATATATACTGGCAGAATGGCGCGCAGCATTCTGAAGGCCTACATTGGGAAGCCTACAGAAGAGGCGGTCAATATCGAAGGCATGGCCTTGTAGTTTAAGAAGGCACGTCTACGGACGCGTCACTGCACCGAGGGTTCTCTGCCTATCTCGTCGTTGGCAATAAAATTTTGCCGGAGCATAGTATTCACTGAAACTAGATAAGTTCTTCCAGCGATGAAAATGAGCCTACGTATCTTATTTAGGAGTAGCACCTATGCATACGCTCTTCAAAACCAACCTGGTTCTCTGTCTGAAGGCAGATCTGTAGGTGAATACAAACCCCCGAAAACGTACTATGTATAGACAGACACGCGTTGCTAATGTTCGCGCTTCCCTGATTCCTGACAGTTCTGTGCATATTCCGCTTCCTTTCTATACGTACCATACTTTCATGGTGTTTCCTCCCACTCCCTCCGAGTATAGTGTTCAACTCTTCTTCTACTAACGCCCCTCTCGACCTGCGTGAATCATGTTGTTCGTGTTGGTTTGTTGCTATTTCCCTCCTGTTCTTTATCGTATACCCTGGTTCACGTTTGTTGTTTATTGCGGGCTGGGAGAGGCACTCTGCGGAGCCGTGGCTTGAAGTGTTGTTTCGGCAAATTACTGTGCCTCGAGCGCTCACCGTCACCGTACCCGTTTTAATGTCTGCCGTTATGTCGACAACACCGTATTTTGAAAGGTCTCATTCTCGATGGCATATGCTTGAGATGAACTCGAGTAATTTAGGTTTTCAAAATTGAGTCAGTCCGCCACCTTATACCCTGTCAGCGAGAAAAACAATAATGTAGCGTTGCTGCGGTAGGACACACTGTAACGTCTAATGGGTTCGCCATAAATTTCTGTTCTATCTGAACCTTCAAAACCGCTTCTTACCATTGTACAACAAAAGCTGCTGAGGCACTTCGCACTTAGGATAGCTCACGTGCTTTAACTACAAAAAAATTCGGGGTATGGTAACTAGAAAAGGTGCCTTGCGCCTTTATGTGAAGCTGTCATCTTTATGGTCATTCCAAAATGGTTATGTTGTCGCCGCCGCAAGCAGGAATTCATAAATCTGTCCTGGTCTTCTCGGGAAAGCAGCAATCGCCATTTCCCAATTCAATAAACTGGGATGTGACAATCTGAATACCACACGCAACTACAGAATCGCTAATATATGTTTTTTTCCTGAAACCCTAAGTGCGCACATGCATTTTCGCAATAAAATATCACCAGGCGAAGCCATGAAGCTTCCGCATTCAGTGCACCTAGCCAGACGTATTCAGAAGAAGCGGTGTTTAGTCTGGCGTAGGCACGGCGTACCTGCACCCCGCTGTGCGTTCAATTTTTGTTCCTTCCGCAGATCGAACCCACCTTAGTTGAGGTCACACGAATCATTGTCATTCTCTCCAACACCGTGGGAGGTTTCGCTTTATAGAGTCTAGCACTGCGACATCGAGTGTCTAGCCCTGGTTTGTGGAGTGGCCAAGTGTAATCTCTTTGGAGAGCAGTTTACTGCCGTGATAAATTTCTCTTCCTAAATTTGTCTTGTGTATGTCTTGCGCATAACTCAAAGGTTGTTGATGGTTTTCTTTGTTCAATTGTTCAATGTTTTAAACGAGGTAGAGTAGTGTGTACAAAATCGTAGTAACAATATTTGCCTCGACGAAAGAACGTTCTGTTTCATAAGAAATGCTTCTCCAGAAAATTGAACAAATTCACATAAAAGTGAACACAGCGAAACAATTTTGCGTATCACCAGACGGAAAGTTACGTGAAGCAAAAACGATCAAATGCAAGCAAATTCTACAAAAAACGTTCATAAACTTCTAAAGTAAAATTTCTCCACTTACTTCGCAGTATCGTTTTAGCTGCTCCTTTTTGTCTTCTTTTTTGCAGTTAGCAGCTGCAATGATCCAATTTTTGATGTTGCTTGTTCCGACGGGACTGCCTGTTTCCGAATCGCCACAGCTCCCGTCTACCTTCCTGGTCGCTTGGAACTTGGTCACTTGAATGGTGTGCCTACTATCTCAGTGAGTGTAGCTCCTTACAATGTTGGGCACTGCAAAAATTGCAGGTTGGAGAGAAAGGTAGATTTAAATAAGAAACAAAATGAACCCTAAAAGCACTGAGAGCCGCCTCGGTACCCCCATATTATTCTAGGACATGCTGAACGTTCATAAACTTTTGAACAGTACCTGGGTGTTGGTTGCAAAATGAAGCCAACGGGTAACATGAAGCTTCTTGTGTATGTCTTCCAGGTTACGCAAAAGTAGTTGGTTATTATCTTTGTTGAATGTTTTAGACAAGTTAGATCTGTGGGTACAAAAGCCTAGTAGAATTAAAAAGTAGGTGGTTCATAACAAATGCATTAGCGCAAACTTTCACAATTCAAGATAAAAATGGATACATCGAAGGAAAATCGAGCATTCCCAGAACAAAAGTTACATGAAGCAAAAACATTGAAATTCAAGAACATTCTTTGAGAATGTTCATGAGCATGTGAAGAAATATTTCTTGGCGTACTTCGCAATATTGTTTTTTAAGTTCCCGCTTTCCTTTGTTCTTTGCTGTTGCCCAGCTGCATTGTCTATTTTTTGTGTTGCCTGGTCCCGACGGTACTGACTGTTTTCAATTCGCCAGAGCTCTTCGTCTACCTTGCTGTTCATCTGGAACTTGCCCGCTTTGAATCTGGACTCAAAATGTGTCAGCTAGTGTAGCACCTGGAAAAGTGAGGACTGAAAATTCGCTGATTTTTGAACAAGGAATACTTCAATAAGGTGCAAAACGACCACTAAAAGAACGGAGAGCTGCATACAATTTATATACGCTAGCACATTTGAATGCTTTTTTCAACTGCGTGAAAAAGATTACATGCTTCCTTCTGCAGCGACTAGGGGTAAAGAGGACCTTGGTATTATATATTTGATTCGTTTTGGGATCAATGAATATGCCAAAATATATTTTTTCAGCACGTATTTATTTTAGTAGGTTTCTTTTAAGTGAGTTGTTTTACACAAAATTGCATGTGGCGTAAGGATCGTCGCATAGCATGAAGTTCGATATATAAGTCATGGGACATAAGCAGAACATAAGAGTTCTCAAGGCATAGACATATAGCCATTCATCGGTCGGAGGCGCGTTTATTTTGACATTTCCCTCTTTTTTTGTCATTATTTTTTATTTTTATTTTATGCATTCATTGGAGCTACTGCCAAAAAATTGGATTTAACAAAGAGAACATTTCTATAAAGGAGGTGGAACACTAATTTGCACTGTACAGTTATCACAACACATCTTGCCGCAAACCATGCATTGGGTATGTTTTATGTTTGGTTTTTGTGAAAAGCTGCGCTGGGCTAGGTTATCTGTTATTCGTGGAAGTGAAGCTCGCGTTCCATTCTGTATTTTTATGCCGCACGTGTTATCTCCTTTGATAAGGAAAGTGTTTCGATTAATGTCACCAGCCTAGAATAATCTTTCATCTACAGTGTTCTGGATGCAATTCGACGGTTGAAGAAACAATCGCGCCGAGTGGTAAATGCCGGTATCACAAACGCCGCGGTATTTGTTTCGCCGAGGCCCGCCGGCGCATGCCACTTTGTTGACTGCTGCTTTGCCGCCTGTGTATTCTTTGAGTGGTTAGGGGAACACAAGTCCACTCCAATGGACTTGTTTTTCCTCCAAGACACCTGCGTCATCTTTGATTTCGTGGCATCTGTGGAAGTAGGGGGTACGCACTCGTTATGCTCCCTACTTCTTTGTAATACGACAAGCCAGCCCAAGCCGAACCAGTCGCCGTCTGCAAAGTTTGACGGCCGAGTTTAATCTTTTACCAGAAAGAACAAGAGAAATACAGGTGCAACCGAGAACAAGGAGCGAGATGGCACTCCTGCCATCGTGCTGGAACAACACCGGGAACTACCATCATTCCGCGGATCCTCCAGTGAATACCCTGTAGACTGGTTGGAGAAAATGTTCAGCAAGTGCAGATTTTTAACCGGAGGGATAACGAAGAAACTTTCCGCCATGTTTTCTCCTATTGAGGAGATACAGCCCGAACGTGGTTCGAGAACCATGAAAGCTCCCAAACCAGGCTGGACTCTCTTTAAAGGCGAGTCCGTTAAAACATTCTCCACCGTCGGACGGAAAGAACAAGCCGCACTTTTGTTGGAAACGCGCACAGAACACCCCAAGGAAGGGTCGTGATCTTTGTTGAGGAGATGAAGCGACTCTTTCGCCTCTCGGACCCCGAAATAACGGAGGAAAAAAATTCAGGTGTCTGGTGTGAAGAGTAAAGCAACAACTCTTTGCTTTCTTGTCCGGAAACCCCCTGAGGGCACCACATTGCAGAAGACGCCCGAAAGTTCTACGAGGCAGTACGACCGCCCTCTCAATGCGCTTTCTTCGAAGACTATCGGTTCCGGGGCTATTAGCTCCGACACACTATAAGAGACATTCCGGGCAGTTAGGGAGAGCTTCGGAAACGTTTTCCAACGACGCCGCAACTAGAAGTTGCTGCCCTGACTGACGTCATCCGAGAAGAGGTTCAGCAGGCACTGGGCACTGCGTCGCCACCGGAAGCACCCCGCGAGCCACAAGCTATGACCTGCTCCGCAGCTGTTCGTCGACCCCACCTGGCTCCAACCCGTCGTCAAGAGGCGCTGCCGTACCGCCGTCCACTTTGGCCGCCCGATCCCTTGTAGTCCAATACCAGACACCGAGGAATACCGGCGTATGGAAAACTCCGGATAATTTTCCACCTTGCTACTACTGCGGAGAGGTCGACCACATCTATCATCGCTACCCGTACAACAGGATTGGACAGCTTTGTTTCTCTGTCGACGCAGCTCGCTTTCAACCTTTCCAACGTCCACGCAGGATCCAGGAGTATCTATCTCAAACCAGCCGCGGCTCAGACCGTTTCAACCGATCGCCGTCACTGTGAGAGAAGTAAAGGAAAGCGAATGTGTGACGTTCGGCAAGCTAGGATGATGACGAAAATAATACGAAGTTGGGTAATCACCTTTTGTGGATATGTACCACAGGTGAACCGAAGGAATAGCCTGCAGAGTTGCCCGAGGTATACAAGGGACGGGAGAATAGGAGGAAGAGATCGGGGTAGTGACGAAGCAGGGTTGAATCGGAGGAGCCATGATTTGGAGGACTATCCAGAAGATGCGGTAGCCGTGGTCTGCTGAAGCCGTGGTGAAAGACGCCCGGAGTCCCAGCCAGGCTGCAGGGCCAGCCGTTCGTGGACCGCGCATAAAGCGCCGGATTAGATTTAGCAGCATTGTGTACCCCGTTACCACCACCAAAAAGTCGCCTACAACCCGGAAATAGCAGCATCGACTTCATCGACTGCACCAGACCACGGGTGCCGTTTAGTCCATCAAGGGTGTGTTTTCTAGAATAACCTGTGAACTGTTGATTGTTTTTTTCCGCCAATGCAGAACATTGCGAGAAAAGGATTGACTTTAGTGACGCATTCACTTTGTGACTGCAACACCCGTCTCATTACAGCGTGCCGTCTCTATAAATGTCCGTGCCTGTCTTATGCCCATCTCAAGCGCCTGTCTCAGTTGTATAACGCGAGTATCGAGGACTAGCGAGCACCAATACCATCGCAGTCACCCTAACCAGCACCTCAACCAGGTGCCACAAAGCCAAAGATAACGCAGTTGTCTCGAAGGAAAAACAAGTTTTTTGGAGGGAACTTGTGCTCTTTTCCAACAACTCAAAGAATACTTAGGCGGCGAAGTGGCAGTCAACAAATTGACTTGCGCAGGCGAGCGATGGCGAATTGAATATCGCAGCGCCGGCGCTGCCGGCATTTATCACTCGGCGCGAGTGTTTCGCAAACCGTCAAATTGCATACATAACACTGTAGATTAAACAAATATTATTCTAGGCTGGTGACATTAGCTTGAAAGACTTTCCCTATGAAAAGATGTAACACCTGCGGCCTAAAAATAAAGAACGGAACGCGCACTTCACTTGGTCCACAGATGACAAAGATAACACATCCCGGAGCAGCCGGTCGGTTGAAACAAAACACAAATAAACAAACCCAATACAAACCCAATAAACAAAGCCAAACACGAGAGCTATATATGAGGCGTTTTTTTCGAAATAAGCGAGATGCACAAAACGCGAATTTGCGAAACAAGCGTACGTTTGTTGCAGGACCAAAATAGAGCGCCGTCAGAACTATTATGTGATCAACTTGACATGACAGCTAGGGGAAGTTGATGGCCACAAGTAATGAAAAATTATTCCTTGAATTTGAGCCATTTTGGGGTGGTAAGTTTGGATTAGGCTCATATTGTATGGAAACACTTATGTTGATGCTGCAATGTTAGGAAAACATTATTTAAATTGACTTTCATGCATTGCTTGAATAAGTTTTGGTGGAAAAGGCACTAAAAAGTTGCAACAAGGCCTCAATAACAGTAGAACTACAAATGGAAAACAGTTGATTCCTGTTGGCATCATTTGCTGCTTTTTTAGAATTCTTCTCCAGGATAATATTTGGGGGCACGCCTCAAGGCATGAACCAAGTAAGGAAGCTCTTCACTGCTTTGCCATGAATTTCAAAAACGCTTCTCAAGAAGGCTGTCCATATCTTATTCTTCTCCTTGATGACGTGGTTCGAACACTCAGGGCGGTGGTTGGGGGTAAAGGGGAATTTGCCATGGCTTGAAGCGGTAGATATTTAGTTGAGCACTCAAATGGGAAATATGGGAGTAAAAAATAAATGTAACCAGAATTATTTCGTAGAAACCAGGGAGTTGAAATGAAATCATTACTCGACTCTGTTTCATTTTGTTCACTTCTTCCGTTCACTTCATTGTTCCCATCTGGGGAGAGATGTTTTTGCCGATCTCCTAATTGCCATCAATTCATAACGGGCCAGCTCAGAAACGCTGAAAACCTTCCGAAATCGATACGTTCAGCATTACAGGGTAACTAACCTCTTGAAATCTTGCTAAAAACAAAAACAAAGTTTAACTGAAGTGGAACATCGGAACACCCTCGTCACGCCCTGGGTCACTTTTTTCATTTGGAATGTGTAGCTTACTCTGTGATTTTTTTATCTCTGTAAAGCAGAAACGTCCTCAAAAACAAAAATAAAGGGTACTGTGGTGATGTGGCAGTCAGGCGAAAATTTGCAAAAGGAGCTCCAGCGGGACCCACCGACAATCCCCAGCGGGGTGTGTGCGGAGTACCCGACCGAGAAAGAAGTCTGGCATGTGCGGCTGGCGGAATGTCTGCTGGAACGGCTTATTAAGTACTACCTTCAGTGAAGACGCCGGTGCTGTGTAAGACGACCGGTTTCAGGACACGGCAACACAGGCACGTCATCCCGCTCGGGCGCCCGGTGTGGTCGTGACCCTCCATTCGAAGTTGCCGGCGCCCTGTTGTCCCCAGCTCCGGGACAGCAGCCAGGGACGGGCCCGCATCACTCCCGCCGGAGACGGCGACGACGAGAGACAGCACTACGACCTACGAGGCGACGCCACCACGTCGACACTACCCGGCCACATCCCTATCCTATGTAGGACGTTTGGTTTTTCTCGCGTGTTTTAGCCTTAATGTTTAGGGTACCGTACCGCCCGATGCTATCGTCCCTTTTTGTTGTTTATCTTGCGCTCATGTCTGTCGTCCGTTCAGTCTTGCAATATAATCACCTGTGTTGTCTAACGCCCGACTACTAGTCTCAAATTCTCGGAAAGTACCTAACATGGCCCACCCCTTCACAGGTACACAATGTAGTGGGTGTCTTGTAATTTTCTAACAATGTGAAGGCGATAGCGTACTTTTATCTTGTGTACATCAACTGTTGACCTTCTATTTGAACTTTACTGCCATTTTTGTGCCACTTGACCAGCACCTTGCGCAGCAATGTCGGGACGTTTTTTAGGCACGTTCAGCATTGTCCGAAGCCTCGTTTTGCCCTACTCACCATATTTACGCAGGAATTGAAGGCGCAGCAGTAGCTCCCGGCTTAACCAGCTCTGCTTTTCCTCCTAAAGGCGCACATTCACCTCTCTGGCTTGTATTTTTCTGCCTCTACGGAACAGCGTATGTGCCTAAAACATTCAGGTCTAACCCTTTAACAGAGGACGTAAAAATACTTAGTGAAGAAACAGCAGCGCAAAATAGTGAGTAAGCTTCCGCAAGCAAGAACAGTACTTTAGTATAGGTTGGACAGCGCACCTCTCAGGTTTTATTGAAGCGATGAGAGAGTGCGAAACACTGTACCTACTCTTGCTGCCGAATTTCCGTTGAGGAATGGTTGGCTCGACGTTACATGCCAAAGAGCAAGACAATTTTAAGGAAATATCGAAGGCTACGGCATGGATTCAGCAGTTCTGTCAGTAAGAAGGCGGAGAAATGTTATAACTTGATGATGACGCTAACAAATGAACGAGAAAAAAAGTGTCTGTGCATTTTAAATCATGCCCGAGCCTTCCCCTCCATAACGCCCAAAGTGCGTCTTTATAAAGACATCGTGTTTGACAACATACCCAAAGACTCAGGGATAGGGTTGATGACAAACCTTTCTCCAAGAATAAGGAATGTAGATGGACGTTTTTACAGCAGCAAAACGAATTTTTAGTGAAGAGAAGTGATTGTTCATGTCCCGTGAGTCCTGCCATCCGGACCACTTGATATTGTTACCCTATTATTCTAGAGATAAGTACCCCCTCTGCCAAAGCGCGGAGGAAGTCGCCCTACATTCTAGAACCCACGGTCTGCATTCACCACCGTGCTGCAGAAAGACCAATCTTGCTGCCAATTTGACGAATGATAAAGACAAGCACACAATTTAAATAGAATTTACACCAGTGCATTGGCATTGCGCAAAGCAAAACGATTTTATGGCTTGCATGTCCTATCGGAATTTCGCTCTTTTTTTCAAATGTGATGTTAGAATTCGCCATTTACCGAGTTCACCAACTTGGTAGCTTCTGTTGGTGATTCTGAAGTGCTATTGAAAACCGAACCTCCTGGGACATGTAACAGTATTGCGATTGCCGGACATGTGGATGCACCGCGGAATTTCGCAACCTTTTTCGTCTCATTTCAAGGCTACCCTTACATGAGTGCCAAATTGCACGTTCGGAAGAAATTCGCAGAAGATGCTACCGTCTGTTGTTGTGCACTCTTTGATGCAATGCCTATCAGCGCTAGGAGAGACACACTCAGCGTGCCAAAACAATGTGCAAATATTACAAATGGATTTATTGTTGCAAATAGTATTGCAAATTTCACCTAAACGCCATTGTCGTGTGCCGCATCGGCAAAGTATATTTCTCGCTTCTCAAGTGTCATGTTCTTCCCCCTGCTGTCTCCGTTTTCCCTAACAACACGCTGGAAGTTTGCTGAAGTCAATTTAAATTTGCAGCGTTGCATTGCCCCATATAAAGTTACTGGAACTTGGAAAGTACCGCCACACTTTTCTCTCGGCCGCAGCGTAAATCCGCGGCGTTCATTAAACCCTTTGGTCATGTGGTTGTGGCGATTACTTACAGCCCACCTACTCAGTTCTTCCCTTGGGTGGGGGACTGCGATCTCGCGGCGATGGAATTCCACCAGTTCTTTTATGCAATTTTTTATTACATTTTGCTCTACAACGTAATGTCAACGATAACAGAATGCCAGGGTGCCTTGCTTTTGGCTGCAGCTACAGAAGGGAGTCTGGAAAGGCACTTGTTTAGTGACAAGAGGCAGGGCAGATGCAAGCGACAAGGATATGGATACAGAGGATTCGAAGCGGCAACGTTTTCTCCTGATGGGAATACCGATTGGAATGGAGCTTTACAGAGGGCTTTAAAATTGTTCCTTTTTGTATTTATATTGCCTTGGACAGAGATGGGTATTACTCCCGAAATGAGGGGGTAAAGGCATTTAAAGAGCACACTTCACGTGTTATTGTTCGTAGTCGATTACGCAGCTGACGCCAGTGCGGTTCGCAGTGTAGTGAAGAAGTTCGCACCCGTTTTTTTTTTTTTTTTTTTATACTTAATTCTAACCCGTGCGCTTTTTTTGTATTCTGGACCTCCCAGTACTTGCCAGAAAATAACGCAAACGCATGATATTGCGATGAGTGTACTTCTTTAATGAGGATCTTTAAATGTCACTGTGCTAATGCTCAGGGACGGCACAATGAAAGAGGCTGTGGATTTGAACGACGGCCTCCCAATAATGCCATTGACTATAGGCAAATCTCTGCCGCAACAATTTCAAATTCAAAGGCCGAGCGAATCTTACAGCTAGTGATGATAGAAGCTTTGTTTATGATTTAAATATTATATGGTAATGCTGCTGAACTGGCAAAATGTTGTGCTCAATAGCACAAGCTGTGACGAGGAAAAGAAGGAGGTGCTTTTTCAGGGTATGGGCTCAGACAGCACGCTCAGCGACAGTCCTCAGCTTGGCTTTGTAAATGAGCCCTCACTTCACACCCCACAAACCTGTAAAAGTCATGGTGCGTTACAATATGAATAAGCTGGTCCACAGCAATGCGCTGCAACCAAACCTTCCGTACACTCCCTATGCGGATGGGGCGTATTGGGTGTATGCACTCCCTCTCCCAAACGTTTTTGTTACAGTGGGTTATATAGCTTGGATCAAAGCCAAATGAGGCTGACTATGGTTTATATAGCTTTTGAAGTTCTGAACACTAAACTTTTCTTAGTTTAAATTGTAACATTTGTTCAGCTTGAATTTTAAAACATATTTGAGTGCTCTCTTTTATTGGAATGGAATTGAGTGCGCATTGGCGCATACTCAAACGTTAATGTTCGCTGATTGGTACCCTACGCACCACTGCATGTTTTTAAAATTTTAGATGCGACACATCTCATTCACCCGCCTTGTCCATGCATGCATGCATCCCTCTATCCATCTGGCGTCGTCGTTGTCTATGGCAGCTGCGCATGCGCTCGCCGCCGCTCTCACCTACAGCGTTATCTGCGGGTTAGCGCTCGCTCCTAGCAATGCCAGCTGTGCGTCGGCGCGCGCTAGTGCTCGGTTAACGCATGCGCATGGGCTGCTCTCTCTCATTCCCCTCACTGTTATGCGGCGGTATACAACGCGGTACCTGCGCCGCTCCGCTCCGTCGTTCCAGCGCCGGTGCTCCGATGTCCAACGCTGCTTTGAATGGAGACTAACAAGCCTGCTATCGCGATGGTCGGCGCAACCGCAACAAGCACCGGCCAGCCCAATAACAGAACTGCTAGCACCACCCAACGATGAGGCTGCAAAGCGACGTGCACGGGATGCGGGAACCCCGTAGTAGACGGAAATGCATCGTACGCGTTCATGGCACGTTTCACGCGACGGGAGAATCAACCCAACGGAAACGCCTGGGGAAACCCACGATGCGTCGCATCTACACAGGGTTCCCGCTAGGGGAGGTGGGCGTAATTTTTTTATCGATCACAGCGTTGGGGCTTGGCACCATCGGGTGAATAAAGCCAGTTTCGGATAAACATGATGTTCACCCAAACAAAGCCTGGAATTTCAAGCCCTAGGACCACCCAATAGCCACTACCACGCACGAAGTCTTGATTACTTTACCGGTCCCGGAAAAGTGTTACTTGAACTTGACGTTAATATCTTTACCATGTAAAAAATACGTTTTTGAACCGTGTCTCGTATTCAGTTTATGATTACACTACAATCTCGAAAAAAACACCTCAAAAGTGATTATCCGCCAGTTGTAGAAAAGTTCTTACTCACGAATGCGGCTCTTCTGACGCGTAGCAGGAGACGCGCCCGAACGCTGTAACTAATCTTGCAACCAAACCCCATTGTTTTCCCCACGCCGCAAGCTGATTGACGGTACCGCATTGGACCCTAATTTACTGATAGATTTCTTTATTCTTTCTGTTTTACTTTTTGTAATTCTGCCAGGCGATAGAGTGGCGGGAGACCCCTTTATTGTCCGCTTACATTTTCTGAGCGCGTTTCTTCTTTTAATCAACTAGCCATGTTTTTTTTTATTTAAAAGAACACTGCAAGAACACTGATGTATTTATGGTTCCCGTGAAATATTTTCATTGGGAATTTTTTTCAACAATGTTCACAAATACCGACATTGCCGCCAAACCTACAAGTATAAAAAGGCTTTTGCCTCTGTGAGAGTTTTCTTCAACAATTCTTTTAACTGTATCTCGACGGCTGAATTTCGACACAGAAAGAGCAAAACTTCTGCGTTCAAGTAGAACACGAAAGGCTAACGTCCTTCAAATTTCCCGAAAAACTACCTGTCGATTTTGTCACTACTTATAAAATATTGTTCTTAGCAGCAGCATATTTTTCTGTTCCTATTAGGCACATGCGAACTGCTCCCCAAAACTACAAAATAGATGTGAACAGTGTGGTGGAAACAGATCATGAAAAACTTTTTTACCCTCCTAATGCCGCTTGCTAAGCTCTTCATGTGCAGATTAGGATGGCTAGGATTACATCCTGGTGGTGAACACAATATGAGCTTATGAAAAAAAGTCACGACGTCGGGTAGTTTTTAAAGACACTATCACCTGTGCAGAAACCGCGCTTGGGGCTAGAAACGACACGCGGCTTGTGCAACGTCTGCCAAAGGCAGAGGTAGATGGTGGGTAAAGGAAAACAGTGCTTTTCGGTATTCTCAGTACTGAAGTACATAACACGAGAAGTATAAAATACCGAGTATTTTTACTAAATGTTTTATTATCTATTGTTAACGTACATAACAAGGGGTTTGCGCACGGCAAAACAAATTGCGGCTAGTAGTTCGTGTAGCGAATGCTTCAGAGCAATGTTCGCCGTGTCTCCTCGATCATTACGCATGCATTTGATGGGACGATGACCAGGTTGGAGGCGTATTCTTTATGGAGTCAGGATAGGTCCGCAGATACCTTGAATTAGCACTATTTATTGAAAACGCCTGTTCCGCTGTTTTCTTTAACTCACCACCATTCACGCATATTGCGTTTTAGACCATACATGCTGTAAATTTTGAAATTCCAGCAACGCATAATCGGTGCATTTTAAGCAAGAGATTTGCAAACCGGGAACACTGTAAGCACCACCAAATGCTATGTTCTACAGAATATTCAGCATCATTTCACCAGAGGCTCAACTTGCAAGAAAGTTTGGAATTATTGTCACTGCACCGTTTAAAACTACATTTTCATTGTCAATCCGCTTTGACAACATGGGTTTAGTACCTTCGTTTCACAGAAATGTCCTCCGCGTAGAGTGTTGTAATCCTGAAAATACTGCAACTTCGAATAAAGTAAAGATAACCGCGCAATTGCTTTTATGTCAGCAGAGTTACATACTGCGAAAAGACCAACCAAACCTTAGAGGTCACAAGGAAGATCAAGCGTGCATTTGAGAGACGTGTGAACAAGCGGAAATATTATTTGTTTCATTCCGGGGAACCATTAAAACCACTGCCATTTTCTTAAGACGCTTGGACAAATTTGGATTTGTTTTTGTTTTGCCGAACCTTTCACAATAACACAACAGAAATATTCCGCACGACACTGCATCCTCAAAAGCATACACAGCAAATTTATGCATATTTCTTAAGCAACCGCTTTTGCACAGTCAAAGATGTTTAAGCAGTGCTTCGAACGTCCTCATGGAGATCGAGCATTTTATTTCGCGGGGGTGAACGGCTACAATTATTTAATCATTTTCCCGCACATTTAATACTAGCTGCACTCTATCAATGCGCTGTGACAAAGTGTGTTCTGCTGCTTTGTTTTGGATAAACGATCACAGCAATCTGTGTTCCTTATGCCACAACACTGCAATCCAAAAAAGGCGAGCACGAAACGCTAACCTCTTATAATAACAAAGCCTTTCGGTGCGGTAAAAAGTCTCAGCAGGGCTAAAGCACCCTCTTTGAGTTCTGCCTTTTGCTTAAAGGTTGGGGAGAAGAGCCATGAAACTTTTTTATTTGGGATGCACATTTTTGAACTAACTGTTTGTTGTAAACATGTCTGGAAAAAATTGGTTTGGGAAACTCTCGGCACAGAAAGGTTGAAAGCTACCTCAAAAAAAGACGAACACCTACCTCAAATACTTTGAAGACCAAACTGTCGATGCGGTTAAACACCTCCTTAGCATGCTGCAAACACTATACGCAATGCTGACAATGTTGCCCTTGCAGTCCAACATACTTTTGGGAAGCGGCAGAACAAGTAAGCCTGTTTTAGTTATTCATGAGCACATTTCAGAACTTGTGGCATCTCAACAAGAATAGACAACGTGGGTAGAGAAACCGGTTTGCAACAATGTGCACCACCCTCGTGGTCTTGTCGGCACAACAGTAAACATGAAGATATCTAAATACTAAACGCATGCTTCCCTAAAGCAACGGCTTTACAACGAAGAAAATTGTCAGAAATGGTCGCATAGTCACCAAAAAAACAGTGTACAAATAATAGGTAGGTTACATGAAGCGAACTTTTCTTTATTTTCAGCAGACAAATTAAGTTACTTCTTTCCAGTCAACACGATTTGAGAACCGGGAGTGTGTAAATTGGTTTTACAGAAGTGTTCACTGCATCACAGTTGCTGTGCACACAACACTGTTATGTCAAGGACCGGAAAAAAACGCCCGAATTTCCTCCAAAAGAACAACTTTGCATTTCAAATCTGCATAGGCAACGTCCACATCTTATTCGTGAACACTCAAACAGACAATCATATTTGGGTGAAGCAAAAGCAACCTATGTGAGTTACAGTGCACGTTTTCAAAAAAGTTTCTTTTGTCGACATGCTTGCACAAAGGAGGTTGTATTAGTTTGGGATTCCTGAACACCTATAATTTTCGCACAAACTACAACTGCAAAAAATTTAACATTTTAAACTACCCCCTGGTAAATGCACGCCTCAAATTAAATGACAACGTCACAACAATAACAGTCTAGCCAACACTGAAAAGGCCCTGTCAGCCACTTCAGCGTGCATTTGACAAGGAGGTAAACAGGCAAAGGACCTATACTTAGTTCCGGTGCATAAAATAGATATTGTCTCTTCTCACTAACTTTGAAAAACTGGGTTTCAGATTTCCAGGGTTCCAGATGTCCCAGAGTTACAGTTCACACATTACCTAACCATCAAACACCCTCCTCTTATAAAACTGGTTTGCATTCTGTAAACTGTCAAAATAATGCTTATAATGTTTCATAAAGATCGAACGTGCCTTCGACAATAGGGTGACGAGGCAAAACATCTGATATACTCCGTGGCAAATATCAGATGTGGTATTTTCAAAACACCCTACGGCAAAGTTGACTCTGTACTATGTTTTAGCAGGAATGTTCCCAATACACGGCGTTCTTGTATGCACACTGTGTTTTGTAGCATATTTTGGACCCTAAGTAGTTCACGTAATTGTCACTGCGTCGCCATGAGCATTGAGTAGGCAAAACAGAATTTTTTGATACTTGCAGGTTACAGATAGCCCCTCTCGGCATCCTGTGAATGCTTGGCTTTGGAGATTTGTACTGCCCAAAACGTTCACCATACAAGGGTTCTTCTCCGCATTACAATACAGCGGCAGCCATTGAAAACACTAAAATACAAAACATTTAGCCGTGCTTTTGTGCGCAACATAATCACATAACAGGCAATGTGCATCTCGGATGATAAGTATAATCTTCATAAACTGTTTGGCTGGGTTAGTAATTTCATTTTTTTTGTTCAGTCATTGCCATCAATGTATTGACAATATTCCCTAAGCAGCATGTTCCTTAGAAGTGTCAGTTAGTCTGAATATTTGGGTTGAAAACATTTTCACGATCTGAAAACATTTTCAGATACCGTACGTGGTGGCCAGTGCTTTTGTAAGATTTAAGTCCTCCAATAAATGCAGTATTGCGTGGCATACCGAACTTCGGGTGTCGGACGGACGACGCCATGCTGGCGGATTGGGACTTATCTGATTGCAAACGACATTCTAGCGGGGTCTTGAAAAGTTCACGTGATTATAACGTCTCGTTCGACGTAGGCAAGTGTCGTTTCCACGATTCCGTAATATACTTGGATTAAAGGTGAACGCAGAAAGAATGTATCCAATCGACCTAAAGGAAAATGCCATCATTAGAACACGTAGGCCCACCACCAGACGTTACTAAGGGGATATTAGGGGATGTTACAAATTTATGCGAGATCTCATACCAACAGCTTGACATTGTACAGCCACTCTACAGGTTTCTAGACGAAGAACAGTGGACTTTTACGAAAGAATGCAGTGCGGCTTTCGTCGTGACTGAAAGGATGCTCACAAGCTCTCGTGTCATACCTTCCTACAGTGCGCTAAAGGCGATAGTTGTGGTGAGAGAGAGAGAGAGCGATCTTTAATGAAGTCTGGCGATGTTAGCTGGGCTAAAATGCTAACTTGCTACGCCAGTTGATGACGGGATGAAGATGATGGCGATGATGTTCAAGAAGTTGATGCGTACAGATACGGCGAGTTATTTACAGCGACTGGTCTAGACCTGTGTGTTGCAGGTACTCTATCAGAGCTTTGGTAGCCCTTAAAGCACGTTTGGGACACGCCCATGGTCCTGTTCGACGATTCCGCTTGCGGTTTACCACGAGGCCGTTGTCTTGATGTTCGGGAAAAAAGTTCACAGATACCTTTACAGAAGGCCATTGACTGTGTAGACTGACCTCTAGCCACTCTTGCGCATTCTCGGCAAAGTAAACCATGACCTATCCCTGCAGCAGACCACATGAAACGACGGGTGAGACGTTGCGGCTTGCAATAACGTGCTGAAGTATCAACGCCGAAAGAACGTCGAACTTGCGGATGCTGGGCCGATACTCCAACAGGCAGATGGACCAGGAAAGAGTCTTTTAAATGGTGGCCGTTAGGAAAACCTTCCAATTAAGGTACATTGAATGGATTCCCATACATTGCGGAGCACTAGCGCAAATGTTAGTTGTAAGTTTCTGGGCCTTGTTTTGACCACTCTCGCTGCAGCACTTCCTTGGGATTTATTCAGTAGGAAAACAAATTGGAAAATGCTGTCCACCTCTGTACACCCTCCTTGCCATCTCCTTTGACGTTTCGGATCACGTCAAAAGAACATGGTTTGGCTTGACTGCGCTACTCCACGGCTCACCGACCATCCGACAGAATCAGGTCGGCTCAGCGTTTTGTCGGCCGGCCGCCGGCGAGTCGTCGTAATTTCGTTCACTCAGTTGAAACAAAGCCCCATGCACGTTTGTGCATAAAACAATGTGAATTTGGTTTCTAAGTTTCTATACTGTATTATGCTCTACGTCCAAGTCGCTCAACACAAGCGCACGTGCGATGCTTGGTTGCCTGGTAAGCCAGTAAAAATCAGGCAAATAAAGGTGCCGCAAGAGTAAGCGAAGTTAATATAGGTACTAAGGAATTAAGGTCAACCGAAAACGCTATTGTACAGCGTAAAACCAAGGTGCGCGAAGCAGTTTCTGCGTTGGGTGAAATAGCACGGCGGACAGCAGTACAGCGGTCGGCAGCGTCTGCAGTGACGCGGAGCGCGTTCATACACGGCGTACTCCTCCTGCGCTAGTAATGTGTCACAATTCGATGCCATGCTGGTTGGCTTATATGACGTTTTTTACAAGAAAGTGTCTAGCGTTCCGTCTCGACGGAACGCTAAAAACTGCTAAAGTTCCGTCCAGACTGAACGCCAAATCAAAACCAGCCGATTAGCCGCCATTTCTCGTCCTGGGATTTGGTGTAGCGGTTTCGCCTGCTGACTACGGACGTTGTAGTCCCTGGTTCGATTCTCGCAACGTTTTTTTGTGTGTGTGTGTGTGTGTGTGTGTTTGCCTTGGTTAGCGTTTTTTAATAGCTATATACTTCACGCCCGCTTCCCAATTCACCCGGTGAAAGCAGTCGGTCTTGGTTTTTTACTCCAGCGGCTCAACCGCTCCCGCTCACTGGAGCCAAGGCCTACGTAACCATCGCCAGTTATCCCCGATCATCTGTAATTATTAATAATGATTAATAATTATCAGTGACTCTGGCTAGTCAGTGAGCGGTAGCGGTTTGGCGGTTGGGTAAAAACCAAGACTGACTGCTGTTGTTGAAATATTGTGAAGCGGGCGTGGGTGGCGGATTGGAGATCCGTCCGGATTGAACTAGAGTTAGTCCGATCATCTGTAATTATTAATAATGATTATTAATAATCAGTGATTCTGGCTAGTCAGTGAGCGGTAGCGGTTTGGCCGGTTGGGTTAAAATCTAGAGAGACTGCTCTCAACGCGAGTTGTGTTTCCTCTGGACGGAACTTTAGTGAAAGTTGCCGTTCCGTCTGGACGGAACGCTAGACACACCCTTTTTACAAATGGCAACATGGCAGAAGTACGGTATGCCCATTACTGAGATATCCAGAATGCCCAGTCATCGATATTGTCGGATGCAGAGCATGTTATTTCACAGAAGCGACCCAAAACTGTTTTAAATTCTAATCTAGGGACAACCTCCTGTCACATCGCATTGCGTACTTACGTCACTGCCTGTTAGCTGGTCTGGTAGATGTAGTCCTCCCATGGTAGTTTGACCACTTTCATACCTTATAATACGGATATCGCCCTATTGACCGAATAAACGATGCAAACCTGTGTTTATTTGAGCGAGTCTACGCCCGACAAGCAAGAACTTAAGCTTTATAATTTTACTCCACTCTCTCTTTAATCCCGAAAGCGGTAGCGAAGGCCCAAAAAAGGATTCTGACTTGTCCACCATCGCACAGATTTTTATTGAATGGCTAGCCGAGCAAATGTACAGCGCATATAAAGCTTCTCTACGTCAGGCGGTGGATACTGCTGCTTGCACAATGCTGTGTGCGGGGGGGTTCGAGAGTTATAATGGCGACTTCCTGCGGGATTGTGTGCTAGACTTAGACTTGTTACACGAAGAGCAGCCGGGGCATGCCACATAAAAATGCTCGCAAGAAATTGTTCTTGGCTACAGGTATGAACGAGGCTAATAAAAAGTATTTTCACCGATGTAAGATTTCTCAGGCAGCTCAGCCCGCCGCGTGACGTGTACTGGTGCACTCGTCAATAAACCCACAAAAATATTATTACTGCTGTAAAGTCCGCTAATTTATTTTTGGTCTTAAACGACACTTACTAAAATACGTCCAATTGGGGCGTATATTTTGCACGACTGCTTCTACGACAATTGAAAAACTTCGAAGGTGATTTGCTGCCTATGGGTTCCCAGCTATATTGGTAAGCGATAACAGACAACACTTCACGTCTGCCGGAGTTGCAGATTTCTTGGAAGCAAATAGCATAAAACACGCTCGCATTCCTTCTTATCGCGCTTCATCCAATGAGGCAGCGGAATTCTTGGTGCTGAATATCAAGCGAGCCTTGCTTAAACAAGTGCTGAAACAAAACTCTCTATAGTCGCAGTTGATTCCAAGAACGCGTTGACAATTTCTTTGTGTATATCGCCGCACTCGCAGCACTGTCACAGGAAATCACCGGCACAGTTGTTTTTTTGAAAAACGAACTGCGCACCAAACTTTCTTTGTTAAAACCTAATTTTGTTCATTCCATGCGGGATATGAAAGGGAGTGTAAAAGAACGGTGTAACAAGTGGCATGGTGCTGAACATGCGTTTAGTGAGGGTGAACAAGTCTATGTAAACAGTGCGCCAAAAACATGTGTCATTGCAGGGGCAGTGAAGACTCAAGTGGTCAGTGCAGCGATGTATGCGCTGAAAGTTACCAAATACTTTCAGTTTCTTAAATGCCGATCACATTGCGGTCTCACCATGTGTACGCGTTGACGACGGCGTTAGCGTGTGCGGAGACGCGGACATCCAATCAGTCCTTAATGGCGTCGTCATCAATGTCTCGAAGAGCGAGTTTGGGGCCACTGCTTCAGATTTTCTTGGTAATCGTTTGGACGGTCAACTCGCATTCGTCCACTTCCCGCCAAGGTCCAGGCCATCATTCGACTTTTCCAAGCCAGTGTCGATGACAAAGGTCCGCCAGTTCATAGGACTGGCACATTTCTAACGCCGCTTCATTAGGAACTTTGCCACGCTGCTCAAACCTCCGGCCAGGCTTCTTTCCACGAACGCTGGTCCATTTCCTAAACAATTTACGCTGCAGCTGGACGCGCTTGTGGAGCCATCAAACGCGCTCTCGCCGACATTGTAGCGCTGGCTCATCTGATTCCGAGTTTCCGTTGGCACTGGTGACCGACGCGTCAAGTTCGGTCATCGGAGCTGTCCTTTAACAGCGAGTTAAACGTGCAAAACAACCGCTGGCATTTTTCTCCAGCGAAAGACTCCGGCTCAGGCACAATATAACGATTTTTTGCCGCGAACTGCTAGCCATGCACCTCGCTGTTCGTCACTTCAAACACCACCTTGAAGGACGCAAGTTCACGATCTTCACCGATCACAAGCCGCTCACGTTCGCCTTAAACCTCCCTGACAGCGTCTACACTCCACGAGAGGTGCGTCAACTGGCATACCTCTTGCAGTTTACGTCTGAGATCCAACAAGTCAGTGGTGCGGCCAATTTCCCCGCGGACACTCTGAATCGCATGGACAATGTAAATGCCATTTCGCCGAGCACGCAGAAAGCATCTACCGACCCGCTTCACGTCCACGAACTGGCTGCGACGCAAGCGAACTATATCGACCTTTCTTGCCCATGCGATGCAGCTACAGCTCTCAATCTTCAAGACGTACCATTTCGTGGTTTGTCTATCACCTGCTAGACGTCTACAGGTGTTCCCCGAATGTTTCCTTCCAGCTGCACAGCGTCGCCGCTTGTTTGACGCCATCCACAACATGGCCCACCCCGGCATTCGGGCATCTCAAAAACTAATTGCATCCCGCTACGTTTGGCGACCGTATGAATGCTGACATTCGAGACTGGGTACGAGCCTTCACGCCGTGCTACGTTCAAAAGTTTAACGGCATTCTGCTCCTCCTACCAAACCATTCCTTAGGCCCGATGAACGTTTCTCTGCCCTTCATATTTATCTTGTTGGCGTCCTTCTTCCGTGCTAGGGTCAACGGTACATTTGACTTGCGTTGACCGTTTTACCCGTTGGCCCGAAGCTTACCCTTTTCTTGACATTACGGCCTCCAAAGTAGCTTCAGCCTTTGTCTCTATCTAGTGTCGCGCTGTAGATGCCCTTCCACTGTCTTTACCGATCGCGTTCGCAGTTCGAGTCGTCATGTTCACAGAACTATCACACTTTCTTGGCACTACTAGCCTCCGACAAGCTGCGTACCACCCACAGTCAAACGGCCTCGTCAAGCGTTTCCACCGACACCTCAAGGCTTCACTCACAGCGCACGGCTGCCCAACCGAGTGGATCCAACGACTACAGCTTACGCTCTTCTAAAGTCTGGTGCGGGTACAAAATGGACCTCTCGTGCACGTCTGCTGAGCTCGTCTACGGTATATCTCTGCTTTAGCCAGCGGACTGTTCGACGAGTCTTCGCAGCCTGTCCCGTTAAGCGACTGCTTCAGTCAACTACGAGATGTTTTTCGGCACCTTCGGCCTCGACAACCACACGCCTTGCAAAGTACCGGACGACTTACACGCACCCTGACCTCAAACTGCCACGCATGTTTTCGTGCGCTACGGACCCGTCCGGGGCCATTGCGGCCCATTACCTTTCCTGTCCGTCACTCTTCTACTTTTGTAGTAGACATCAATAGAACCCAAGAAACACCGTGGCCATTGATCGACTAAATGCCGCTTACCTCCAGCCTCCCCACGAAGTCACTTCGTTCGAAGCTGATGTGCCCCGTACAACAAAACCACCTGGGTGTGTCCACTGGAACTTCACATGACCTTTACGATCGTCACTACCGCTCATCTCTTATGGGGAGACCTGTAGCAGCAGCTCCAGCGACATGACTGAATTGAGCGCCGAGATCGCGCTGCACCCAAGCGATATGGTGGACAGGCTGCAAGGTCGCGCGAATACACGTGGACATGGGGTCTCGCTGAGTTCCGAAAAAAATATTATTTTCCTTGCGACGAACGGTCGTCCTGCCTGAGGGCTATTTCTCTCGCCCCGAAATGAGCCCTACCATTCTTCATTTAAGGAGGAACGAGATGTGGTAACGTGATAACGCCAGCCGTGGAGCGCTGATAGTGCCACCCGCTGTTGATTTCCTTGTGTGTTTAGCCTTGTGGATGTTATCTTTTGCGGTGAGGTGACGTCACACAGGTCCTATATATAACAATTGCTCAGCGTAGAATAAAGCCTGCTTGTCTCGTCGTGACGACCGCTGTCTCAGTTATTTCAATAATTTTATTGGCTCAGCAAGGGCCCAGCATATTCAACAGGCATAACTTTGCATTTGTGAGTTGCTATTGCGACTTCGAGACAGAACACCATAAACGAGAACAAGTGCAAAGTGAGAAAGCAAACCAGAAATGGTCGAAAATCAGAAAGTTTAAGGAATTCCTTCCCAGCGTCTTCGTCGGTGCTATTCAAGAATTTTCTACTTGCTTTTGATCCACTGCCTACTATTTCGCCTGTCTTCGCTTCCGGATGCAAGCCTGTTTCGGACATTCTCTGCAGCAAATTCCGGAAGGCTCCCTTTAAGGAAAATCCCTTCTAACTGAAAGTGAAAGCAGACTGAGGCCAAAGTGCTCACGAGACGCTCCGGCGAACTTCGGGTACTCCGGTTGTGTGTTCGAAGACAGGAAGATGCACACAAAACCCAGCTTTGTAGCACAACATCGCCAGCATTGGTCAAAATCTTTAAAAATGAGTTCATCCACGTTGGGATGCCGGAAGTATGCAGTACGAAGTTTTGCATAAATTCCATCGACGGGGTGTTCCTTATCCGTAAACCGAGCGTGCATGGTGCTGGCCTTCACCACGCATGGATATATCTCGCCTGAGTCTAAGGGTGCCTCAAGTTCATCTAGCGTGTCAACGGGATTCGGAGGAACGTAGACTGCTAGGCGCGAAGTGAGAACAGCACGGAAGTAGGTGGACATTGGGATCATTCCCAGAATCCACACCGTAAGGAGAATCAGTACTGTTCTACAAGAATAACGAGAGGCGCATCTGGAGCCATCAAACCTTGTAGATGTGGATGCAGATAGTAGCGAGCAGATGGTGAAGTTGCTGAGTCTAAAAGTACTAGGATATCAATTTAGCAATTGAAATGTCCGCTAGATACCCCTATGCTGAGCAAGTGACGAGCCAGCACCACAACCACACCGGACAGCACCAACAAAGCCAGTGTTACCTGAGACTGCCCTAGAACAACGAGAGATGATACCCAGCGCTCTCCATCACCTGAAAAAGCATAAAAGGTCTTTGAGTGTAAAAAGAACAAAAGAACGTGAATTTAAGTCATTCTCGTTCATATAATGCAAGTGCATATGAATGTCTATTTCACCAAAAACATTCCTCTGTAAATGCTGGCTCATCGTCAACTTTGAAAACTATCGTTACTTTATTATGTCGCAAAGCTTCGCAGATGCGTTTAATAAAGTATTCACAACAGCTTTTCACGGTCTCATTTACTCGGGCTTGTGAAAAAACATGCTGCGAAAATTGTGGCTGCACTGAATGCATGAGTCCACGTGGAACGCCGTCTTATTTCACAAGAAAGGCACTGGCGTAACACCACTGCGGGAGCTCCTTTCTTAAGATAGCATTGTTTGGTTTAAGTTCCGGCCGCGCACCTAAGCAAGGGATAATACACGCCGGAAATGTGCCGCGGTATTGGTAGAACCTATTCCATTTTGTAACCAGTTCCTTCCCCATCGTCCAAATTATCCAGTCTATTAAGGGTGGAGTACCGCGGCCATATCCGAAAGGAAGGCACGCATTTTGCCCTACGTTTACAGGGGAACGACAATGGCGGTGCGCTTGTTCTTTGCAAAGTTTTCTATCAACCAGTTTTGTATGGCGGACCGAGACCAAACCGTTGCCTTTAACAAAACGTTCTGCAACAGCAAACGATCAAATGGCTTCCACTGTTTTGTCACATCTGAAGAAGGCCACTTCGTCATTTATCGCCGTCCACTTCGGAAGCCACGACAATGCACGTTGCTTGTGCGTGTTGTTCCATACGTTACACAAAACCCTGTTGTATACGCCGAACAATATGATGTTCCCGCTGAAATTTTCATTAGTATTTTTTAAAAATTACTTAGAATGAACAGTTATGTTGCATGAACTACCGAGGTCAGTGTGTCAGAATATCGCGGGAAAGGTTCTCGCTATATAATCGTGTAACAAACGTTGGTGCAGAAAAGAAAGCTACAAATGTATTTTCGTGCCCGCAATACACAAATGTGGGCAGTGGTGGACTGCGGGATACATTTACTTATGCGTATTTAAAAACTATAGGCATGCACTAGTAACCGTGAATTAAAGGAGGGAAACAGCTCACTTTCTTTTGTGTTTTGAAAACAAAGCCACATTCCAAGTATGTGCGAAGCACTCTACTAAATTAACTGCCCCAGAGGAAGGTTTACCATAATTTAGAAGCAACGGTGACACGCATATAATTCAGCCGAAATCAAAGAGCACATATAGAGAATCCCTGAATGTGAGTGCCCAGATTAGTGCCAAATGATGAAACCATAACGCCCTGAGCAAGGGCGTTTGAATGCAGAAAGGGTCTTTACAAATAGTCATGAACGTTCAAGCCAAAAATTTGACTATGTGTGTCTTCTGCGCACTTCTCTTCCTGAATCTTGCGATGGTCCAACCCGATGGGGCTTACAAGATGGGTTTCGGCAGTCCTGATAATGGGGCGCCCTCAAAAATTGTTAGAGCTCTTCTCTCTCTTCCTGTTCACTTGGAACTTGGCGCATACGTTCTGTGAGTAGGGCACACCTGGAAAGGTTTAAGGCGGAAATCGTTAGAGGTAGTTAGGATAACAAATATTGCAGCAAAATCAACCCTTCGCGTGAGGCTTCTAACCTGATATTAAAAACACAGACAACAGTTGTATATTGGACAATTCTCATAAAAGGATGAAAAGTAGCTCCATCGTGTGGGCAAGACAAGACGGCCTGCAAGACATCCCGCAAAAAACAGGCACTGGCGTAGAAGCACGGATGTACCAGCGGTCCGACAAAATACAGCTGGGGAAAACAGCGTGCGATGAAAGGGCATAGCTAAAAAACAGCACTGTACAAAAAGAGCGGAATGTTTACGCGGTGAAACGTTGCCGTTTAAAGCTGTAACAGCTTCGTACTTGTTAATGTGCTTTCCTTTGTTCGTACATGGCACATGGCTGAGCACTGCAAAAGGTGCACTCTGCAAGGTACAAACGGCACTCCGTTCTTCAACGGGCCACGATAATAAAATTTGTCAGAAATAAGAAAAGTGACATTGGGGAGGCGTACTACATTCATATGGCGGGTAACAGTGCATCAGTACACCGTCAGAAGCATTACCACTCAAATAAGTCAGTTTTTAGATGGACACGTGTAGGTTTGCACACGCTATTGGTGTGACGTTTTCATGACGTCAAAACAGTGTACTTAACCTAGGTTTTTTCACTAATAAAGTTTCGCTGGAAGCGGCGTCTTGTCTATGTCTACATGTTTCTCAGGGTTCGCCATCTATCCTGCGACGTTCCTTAATTTCTTCTTCTCTTTTGTGTTGTGCTTCTCTGCCATTTCCCCGGTAGCGGCACCGAAGCTTCAGAAAATGGTTGCGAAATGCGGGATTCGTAAGGGTTCCGCCCTTTTCTTTTTGCCCATAGTGCTATATCCGTAATATCAGCGCCTTAAGGGATTCTTTCACTTCTGACTAACTCAGGAAAAAGCAGTTTCCTTTTCTGAAAAAGACGGCGAATGGCGCTGGCGTTTCTGACACCTCTTTCTCGTCAACATTCCTGTGAAAGGATGTCAGCGGTGGTGATAAGGAGCTCCGGAGCGGCACCGAGTAAATCGATGACACCAGAATAAAAAACTCGGGGGGGGGGGGGGCGGGGGGGTTAGACATATACTGCTTTCGTAGTAGAACGCCCATGCATCGCGCGCCTGATCGCCTGCGTTCCGTCGGCGCGTTAAACTCTACTATCAAATAAAATAAATCATGAAAAGCACGCTTTTTTATTACCAGGCCAATGGTACAGATACAAGATCACTGCAAGGAAATAATAATGGCGAGCTCAACAATAAAATATAACAGCATGTAACATGTCGGCATTCACGCGCACTACTGCTACTACGACGCATACCATTGGTGACTAACGCACATTCACACTGGGTGATAATAAGCTGTCTTTATAAAGGCAGCTCTTTTTTACCAAGTGGAAGTGGCCGCGGGTCTGACGCACCCATCCCCTGCGGTTTTGATGAAGTAAGCCTGGTAACCTCTTTTCCATCTGGTTCCTGTTTTTTTTTCAAGAATGTCGTTGGTCCAGGAATGGCGTGCAACCGCGCCGCTTACAGTGATCGGCCACGTGCCCCCGCTGTTTCTGATAACAGCCAGCCCGGTGCCTCTGGCCCGGTCGTGAAGCAACGGCAGTTTTGATAAAACCTCCCGTGTCCAACGGGATTCGTACACAACATTGCTAGCCACATCTGCGAAGCAGGTGGCGTGCTTCTTGGTGCATGTTGCTGGTGCCTTACTCGCTAAACACAGCAAATCTTACCCCAGCATGCAAGGGGCCGACAATACTATCGCACCATTATCGTCCCGCCGCCACCATATTGTTAGGGCATAGCGTGTATGCGTGTTTATGTGGCCGTAAGATGCGTGTTCTCCTCATGTTTAACCCGTCAGGTTGGTTGCATTGTCTCCTGTATCCTGTATGCTGTGGAGGTCATGTCTGTAGCAGCTGAGCTGGTTACTGAAACCCATAACCAAATTATGCTCACACGGGTGTTCGATTCCAGCACACTGCTTTAATGCAAAAAACGCCCCGTACGATTTGGCGCACGTGAATCCCCAGAGCGAAATTTCCGGAGCCCTCCACTAGCGCATAGCTTGAGCCTCGGCGCGTTAACCTAATCAATCAAAGCAACCAAATTATGCTCACAAGGCTTGGCTAAGGCCGAATTGAGGCATGTGTTATTAATCGCCCGAATTATCAGTTGAGAATGCGCACTGTCGAAAGGTTAAACGCTTTTCTTGTTCTAGGGCTATACATCCAGCAAACATGTGCCTTCGTGAAAGTTTTTAAGGTCCAGAAACAATCTGAGCCATTTTTTGGTAATACACAAGTAAACGCAAGACCGACAGATTCAACAAGGAATATGTTAGCGGGCCGTGCGAGTGAGGAAGAAAGGGATAGAGCTTGGTGATGGAGTGGACTGCCTTCTGAGCACAGTAAGTGACAAGCCTCGACTAAACCTCCGTTTAACAATATGCAAACAGCATAAAGTATAGGGCCTTGCCAATATTGAAGCTGATAAGGAGGGCGGTTTCGTAATTATGCCAGAAAGAGTGTTTCATGCGAAAGCCCACCTGGCGATCAAAAGAACTTCAAATCAAACCCACGCGTGCACTACAAGAAAAGTCATTGGCGCTTCGTTTACTAAGAGCCGAGAACTTGGAGCCCCTTCATATTCTGTCAGAAAGGCGAAGAAGAATAACTTGAAGTCCTCACGGGCAAATCGCACAGCCTGATTTCCGCTCAGGGTCATAGTATCTGGGAAAGGAACATGAAGCATAAAGTTAGCAGATTTGCAACACAACCTCAGCAGCCTGGT
>JABSTR010002091.1:0-43006 GCA_013339765.2 Haemaphysalis longicornis | reverse complement strand
CTGTCTCGGTCTGTCCTAAACATTGTTTAAAAATTTTGTGAGCAGCGTCTGTTTTTGTCAACTTCTTGGTCCCAGCGTCTTGTGTGCACGATCTGTTTCTTCAATGACGTTAACAGCCACCTGGCTAGCTGTCAGATGTGAATGTTTTTTCAAACACAGCTAAGGTGAATACGAAGAAGTCGACCGATGGCTGTGTTCGAAGAGAAAGAAGAGTATGGTGGGAATGTGAAATGAAATGCAACTGGACCGTTGTTTGACCTTGTTAATTTGTTTGTGGGGAATATTCAAAGACATAAAAAAAATTGTAACCGCCAATGGGCCAGCCTCCAGGAGCGAGCAGTTGAAGAATTGGGCTCTGCAGCGTAAATGAAGAAGTGTTTCCTAGCATTGCACCACTCTGAAAGGGACCCTGCAGCACTTACCACCGACTACTCGGAATGTATTTTGAATTAAAGTCTATTGTCCCAGGAATCTCCTCCCGCAAGAATTATGAAAATTTGTTCGCTGTCACCTAAACTGCGCGCGATGAGAAATCCCGCATAATTGTTCCTTGTCAACTCGACCGCGGACAACGCGACGCCGCGCGCTCTCTCCTGGAGAGGTGGCTGCTCGCGGCGTTCTCTTCGGCGGACTTCGATATATCACAGGCTGGGGAGTTTTCTCCTTTTCTCCGTAAAGTGGAGGGGTCTATTTTACGTCTGGTGCCGCAAGAAAGCAGGCATGCTTGCCTGCTCGGAAGTGCGCGCTCAAGTTGGTAGGGCGTTTTTTAAGCAATAAACGTTTGTTGTCGACCGGTCTGGTTAAAAGGAGAGTATTGAGTTTGTCACTGTACCTCCGCGCACATTAAAAACACAAAAGAAACGCCAAAACTCTGCGAAAGGTTCAGAAATAGAAGAAGTTGCTACACAGCGCTGACAATGGCAGATCGTCACAGGAAACGCGAAAATGCGCCGTTAAGTCAACCAGTGACACTCAATAGGACAGCCATGGCCGTATGGACGTTGCTTAGGCCAAGCCAGGGATGCATAATGAGGACAATTGAATAGACCGCGGTTGGTTTTTCCGTGTTATTGACAGCAATTTGCACGCTCGCCGCTTCATGTGGACGTGTAATATTTGGCTCGGGCATTCCTGGCGGTGTAATCTAAACGTCGTGCAGGTTTACGTGCACTGCTGCAAGAGTGAGTGTTTCAGGGTCGTTGGAAGGCGACTGTTTCGATACGAGTTTATTTCTCTCTGTCCGCCTTTTAAAGTGGGCTCAAAACGAGCTCTAGAATAAGTGGTTGCACATCCACAACTTCTTGAATACGGAAGCTCCTAGACAAGCTCCATACTTTGCACATTCAATATCAGTGACTGCATGCTGATGACCTGAAAAAAAAATTACCGATTTGATAGTTGTTTCTTGCCTGAATTGAATCAATACATACATGCAAAACGTCAACAGCATTACACCGCGGGAAAGCGCACTTTCACATGTGTTGCCAGTGTGCCAGGTTTTAAAAATCGGTAGCCCAACAAAACTCTCCAGCACAGTCACCTAATCAGGTGGACTAGCCTCGGCCCTCAAAAGCCACGAAATGTTGCGGACATTCTCGAGAAAATACTTCCTCTCTGACTTTGCATCTACAGTATGGACCGTCGGTAAAATAACGTAATTACCGATTTGATAGTCCTCCGTGAAGAGGAAAGGTCGAACAGGGACAATAAAAGATACTGGATTGCATTGGAGAAGCAGTTTGGCCGTCGTCACTGAACCTGCAAAGTGTGCTTTGCAAAGTGTTTATTAATAATGTTGCATAGGTTCTTGGAGCCATTTACAGGCCTCCCAATTCTTCAATTGGTATTTTTAAACATTTAAAAGATTACCTAAGTTGCAACGTAAAACAGGACGATAAACTTATTCTCACGGGGGATTTCAACTTGCCAAACATAAATTGGGCCACACTGTCATCCCGCAGTCAATGTTGTAGAAAATGAAATCCTTGACATTGCGTTTAGCTTTGATCTATTGCAGATTGTGAACGACCCTACTCGAATACAAAAGGATTCAGAGACTATTCTGGACCTGTTTTTTGTGAGCGGCAGTATAAAAGAACATGTTTTATGCGGAGTGGTGCCAGGTATCTCTGATCATAAAGCAGTTGAACTAACTTTAACGGCCGTCACCATAACTCGGAGCAATGACATTCATTATTTCCCCAATTTTTCCCGTGCCGACCACGAATCCATCATTGATATGTTGGATTTACACTACGACAATTTTAAAGATAACACTTGCAGTGTCGACGCATTGTGGCATATATTTAAAGGCATTGTTCGTTAGTGTATTCAGCGATTTGTGCCTGTGATAGGAAGAAAAACCACGAAACACAATCCCGGGGTTACTCGCGATATATTGCACCTAAAATGAAAGTTGAAGAGGCTGAAGAAAAAGTCGAGAAAGAACGGTGGTGATGAATTAAAATCAACTATTGAAGAAATAACCCTAAAATTAAAACAGCAAGTTACGCAAGACAAAGAAAAGTACTTTATCACTCAGCATCCATCTTTTATTAAATCGTCCCCAAAAAAGTTCTGGAGAGCTATTAGCCCCCGCAGCAGCTCTTCTGATTCCTTTTTAATCGATGGAAAGCTTGTGAATGACCAAACCATAGCTTGCACGGCTTTTAAGTCATTTCAAAGCAGTTTTGACGAAGGACAATGCCCGACTCCCGCATTTTAGTCTGGATCTCCCCCCTATTCCTGATATTTCTATTTCTCAGCATGGTGTATTTAATTTGCTACTGCAACTTGATGTTAAAAAATACACGGGACCTGATGGTATTTCCAATGCCTTCTTGAAGCAATATGCTGAGTGGTGCGCAAAATATTTATGCATCCTGTATACTAGATCTCTGAATGAAGGTGTTCTTCCGGAAGACTGGAAAACCGCTAAAATTAAACCCTTGCATAAAAATGGTGACAAAGCATGCATTTTTAACTACCGTCCTATTTCTCTGACATCAACAACGTGCAAATTACTGGAACATATTATTCATAAGCACGTGATTAAATTTCTCCACGAACATAATGTATTGACGAATGCACAACATGGTTTTCGGCGCGGGTATTCCGCTACGACACAATTAGTTGAAACTGTTCATGATTTTTTACAGGCAATAAATGAAGGTAAACAGACCGATGTTATATTTATTGATTTCCGCAAAGCATTTGACAAAGTCTCGCATACTAAATTACTGTACAAATTAGGCTGTATAATCAGAAACGAAAAAATGTTAACATGGATTAATATTTACTACATGGTTAATATTTACTACTACATTAATAACATGGATTAAGTATTAACTACTTGTCGAATCGTAACCAATTTGTTGTTCTGAATGAAGTTTGTTCAGGCAAAGTAAGTTGATTCCGGTGTCCCTCAGGGATCGGTTCTAGGCCCGCTCTTATTTTTGCTGTTTATAAATGACATTGTCACAGACCTGTCAGTTCCAGTTAAACTATACGCTGATGATTGTGTATTATATGAGAAAATTAGTTCCGTTGAAGATCAGGCCTGGCTAAACGAAAACTTTGCGAAAGTAATTTCTTGGTGCGATAAGTGGCAAATGTCAATAAACTTTGAAAAAATGGTACTTATGAGAATAACACATAAAAAGCGACCGCTTTTGTTTTCTTACACAGCAAACAACGTTTTACTTTCAGAAGTACAGGAGTACAAATATCTCGGTGTTTGGATTTCAAATGACCTCTCTTGGACGAAGCATATTGATGTTGTAACCGCAAAATGTCTTCGGAAACTTTTTAAGGCGTTCGTTAAAGTCCGCCACACCCGATCTACGCCTTCTTGCATACAATTCAATAGTTCGCCCGATAATGGAGTACGCAGTCGTCGTTTCGGACATTTTCACTAGGAATAATATAGAAAAATTAGAAAGAATACAAAAGAAAGCAGTTCGATTTATATATAACTCATATGATCGCTCCTCCATTACTGAACTCCTAAACAGAAGTGGGTTCCAATCAGTTTCCGAGAGAAATCGCATCTGTCGCTTAAAATTTCTTTTTCAGTTAGTCAAAGGGCACTACCGTGTAGATACGTCGCACATTTTATCCTTTTCTTCAGGTTATGCTACCAGAAAACGAACTCCCTTATGCACTCCCTTATGATTACACCACTTGTTCCGCGAAATAACTGTTTTAAATATTCTTTTTCACACGGACCATTGTAGATTGGAATGACCTGGCGAATGATGTAGTTTCGATAAGTTCATTATCTTTATTCGAGTCGCACTTGCTTTGATTGTTGTTGTTGTCTTTTGTTTCTATTACCTGCCATCGACTATGTTTCTGTATAACTTTGTGTCATGTTATGTACTCGTTACAAAGATGTAACCCACCCTGCTAAGGTCTCGTTACGAGATCGCAGTATCTACAAATAAATAAATAAATAAATAAATAAATAAATAAATAAATAAATAAATGTTCTTCTGCAGAAAGGCCTACAGTGTTCAAAGCCGCTTTTTTGGACCCTACATGGTTGTTGAGAAAGTCGAAAAACCACCAAGTTTTAATTACATCTGCTACAGCGAGCCTAATATTATCGTGAAAGCTGCGTCTACGTTCGACATTGTGCCCCATCAACCCAGGAGGGCTGCTGGCACAGGGCTGGTCTCTGTAACGCCAAGTCGAACATTTACCTTATCTGCTTCGTTCTCTTGGCGCTCACTCCTTGAAGACCGAGCGGTGGGCGCAAAGAGAGAGACGAGGTTAAGGTAAATGTGAAGTGAAAACAACTGCAACCAAACAACCAAACAAACTGGACTGCTGGTTGCACTTCTTGTGAGCTCTACCCACACAAATTGCCTAAATGTAATACATATTACTATTATGTATTCGGCAATTTCTTTTCCCATATTTTTCGTCTTTGCGTCATAGCAACCCAAAGGTTATGACTGTTCCTGCTTTTTGAGCGACTGTAATATATGCATTTCGTCGTAGCCTATGTTCTAAATATTTAAACATATATATACCTGTAGATTGGTTGCAAAAAATTATCTAGCCCTGCACATGCAGAGGAGGTTTGCAGTTTGCCCTCCTATATCCGCTGGTGAACTCCTTTTTTCCTATATCCGCTGGTGAACTCCTATATCCGCAGCTGCACGTACACTGCATGCAAAAACAACTAGCAGGCGGGGGAGGCTAGATTTTTTAGGCACGTCCGAATTTCCGGCTGCCGAGAAAGCAGTGCCGATTGCTACACGGCCGGAATTACATCTACTTGGTTGCAAATGGCAACGACCGCTATTTGTGCGTTATGATGTTCATTTTCATTTACATTTTGAGTTTACATTTCGCTGCCATGTATTTTCAGGGCAATAAAAGCGGGACGTGAAACCATGTGTTCGTGGAAGTGATCTGTGACTGATATCCAAATCGGGCTTCTTCATTCAACGGCGTGCTAAGGATTGACGTGAGTGGTCCTACGTTGTACTCACAACGAAATGCATTCATTGATACCACTTTCCCGTTCTTGGTAACTTCATGCACTAGTGTATGAAAAATGCAGAATACTTTGACTGTTTCGTATTTTCTTGTAGCAATTATCTGCAGGCATTGACCGCCGTAAGGCATTGCATCAACCCTCGTTTAGAGACGTCGGCTTCATTCGACGTGTAAGCCCAATTCAGATTTATGAAAACTTTGATATCTGTCAGAAGTAATTGCCGTGCGCCAGGAGAGGTATTTAAGAGTACCCCTGATGCACAAATAGGCTTTTCGAACGGCCGACCCGAACCGGCGTTTTACAAGAAAGCTAATAGCCTCCGAACTAGTACGGATTTCTGCAGTGTCCGTATGCACTTAGGGCGTGGATTGAAAGGACATAAGCTCGAGTGAGGGACTGCAGTTCCCCGACCGAAAAAAAAAACAAAGATTAGCCATTGCACTCTACAAAGGTTGTTGACAAGGGAAGTTGTTCTGCGTACGGCACCGAGGTGACAAAGCATTTTTCACAGTGCAGTTTCCACAACTTATGCATTGTCAACTGCTTACGACAAGTAAAGGTAACCCGGCTCAATGCTGAAGTCGTTTTAAGGTTTATAACTACCATTTTCTGCTGTGAGAACTTTGGTAAAACAACTTCGATTCGAGTTCTGAGGGTACACTTCTCCCCTACACACCATTACGTTGATATGAGACCAGAGTTAATTTCGTATGGTTTACAAATTCCCTGTAAAACAACTACCAAACAAGTAAACAACCCTCGCCATGTCCCGGTTTTACAGTTTAGTCGCCTTAGCTGCCATTTTTCACACAATCTTGGAGAAGGCGCCATAAACAAAAGTACAGCTGTTGCTATCTGAGAGTTAGAGGTGAGGTTGGTTTATCGCAAGGCGTTTAGACAGGGAACCTGTTCAGCAAGTCGTAATTATTTGTGTCCGCAGTTAAAAATAAGAAGAAATTGGCGAGCGCTCACACTAGAACGCGGGCATCGCGGCGACCGGCCGGCAGTTAACAAAATCAAGAAAATGTCTAGCGGTCGTCTGCGTGTGCATTGCGATGACCGCCCAGTGTCCCCTGCAGACGTTTGTCAAGCCAAGCATACCTAATTAGGAAGGCTGTCCAAGATTGGCCAAAAAAAAAACTCTAGTGTTCGCCGTTGTCGCAACAACACCGGCTCGCAGGAGAAAGACGCGTCATAGCGTACGCCTGTTCAAGGTGAGGTCCAATGACTACCACTTCCGAAAAATGAGAGAAGGTTATACTTGTAGCAACAATGATGGAGTAAATGTCCCGGAGGCAGCTTAGAAGCAAATCTACTGCAGTCTTGGACTTAAGCAGTCGGGATGGCCGTGAAGGTTGCGTACAGATTCGGGGCCGTGAAGTCATGCGCATTGGTGAGAGCTTCCGTCATTTTTTTCTTGCTCGAGCCAATTAAAAAAAAAACTGGGCCATCACCACTAACGTGAAACCTGGGGAGGGGCAACGGATGCACTGTATGAGTGTATTCTTGACGCCTTGGTGTTTTTGCCCACGGATATAACAACGTTGGGTGTAGAGGTATACAGATTTGCTGTAAAAGTTTTCTGTCTTTCAAGCACGAAGAGGTCTAGCGCGGGGCGTTGGAAAACGAGTGTCCAAGTGTAATCTTTGAGAACGCGTTTTCCCGCACGGAGTTGAAACGTTCTAGCGCGAGGAGTTTGGAAAAGAGTGTCCCGGTGTGTTTTTAGAACGGGCTACGTTAAAGCGCGGGACGTTGGAAGCCGGTAGTCTCAGTGTTTTAGTAAGGTGACTAAATGAAACGGTTATGACGAAAGGAGACGCCGGCACCCCGAGCCCCTAAAGGCCTTCGCCCTCAAATGTCGCGATGCAGTAGCCATATAAAGGTCCCATGTAAAAACATAAATGAAAGAAAAAGTGGAATGGTACAAGCACCCACCCTACATACAGAGCAAGAAAAAAGGAACGAAGAACGCGAGCCACGCGGGAATGAATCACACCAAGTCGCTTACGTGCCCCCGGAGAGCAAGAACTCCGGGATAAGAAACAAATGCGCACAACCGAGTAAAGAAGGAAGCCCAGTAGCTCACGTGGTGCATAACGTCTACAAGAACAGCTGCCCACTTATTTTAGAGATCTCGTCATGAACTTCAGCAACTTTCAATTTTCAGGGATGCGCAAAGAACAAGCGAACAGCCAGCCCTCGTTCAGTACGCCAGTGCACCTCACTGCAAAGAATGTGACATTGATCATACCCTTTCTTAGGCTCATCTAACCAGAAAAAATGGTCAGTCTGTCTGTCTGTCTCATTGTTCACAAATCTCTTCATCACTTTTATTAATGCAACGGTTTTCCAGTTCGCCAAGGAGAAAACGCCTGCAGGCACGGGACATGGTAGGGATAGTTTCGATGCACTGCGTCTGTAGCAGCACTATGTTAAAAAAATGGGCAGACACATTTACACCCAAGACATTTTAGGTAAGATGTCAAGCAGAAGATAATAGAGAAACACGGAGAAATTGAAACGAGAGAATACGACGTTGCCTGGCTTCGTCTTGATCTGGCCCAGCAGATGCCAACCGTTGCAGATGCCGCTCATGAGCGACGTGGTGATACTCGGTGCGAGGGCTGCGTGGGCGTTCCTGGGGCGTGTCCCATTCTCCTCGTGGCTACCGTCGTACATTTGGTCGACGACAACTTGTGTCCATCATAGAGTCATGCCACAGCCGGCTAACAGCGAACCGCCATTCCCATCTGGGGTAAAGCTGTGGGGCTACCCGGGATCTTTGACGCTTGACTGGGGTTTGATTGTGGCTTAACCCTGTTGACCCGACGTTGCTGGGTTGCTTGATGCCCAAATGGTGCTCAAACACGGATGCCCGTTCGGGGGAAGATTACGCGCACAAACCAGCCAGCGTCTTTATACTGCCGCGCGATTCCTGCTTATGAATCAGAGATCCCCTGGAATGTTGACCCTGCAAGGTCCTCCTTTCATCAACGTGCTCATAACGCTATCCACGATGCGCGTTTGAACGGCAATGCTAAAAACGGCTATCATTTGCGCCACTGACGACAGCATGAATATTCTAACAGGGCTGTGATGATTATTGCCTTAATAAAGCCATGTTTGAGAGCGGAGTTTTTCTTAACATAGGGACCAATTTTGTTGTTTCAATGCAGTTATCCAAGATGCAATACAAGATTTTGTTCTTGCTAGTTGGAGCCTTTGTCTTGCTGGCAAGAGCTGACGACGACAACGGTGAGTGGTCTTTGGATGGGGGCCGTGGTCTACATATTTGAAAACCATAGAGGCTATTTATGTAACATTTTGCAACTGCTAATAAAATGAAAGGCGGTCCAAATCTGGACTATGTTTTCCGTGCAGTTGCCTAAACAGATGGTGCGTTTTTCAAAATAATGGAAACCATTCCCTCATCAACGATGAAATTCTTTCATCTGGTAAACAAATTTTCAGGCGAAATGAAAACAAAATACGCGGAGAAGACTCCGCCTGCAGCTTTTACACCCTGAAGCGTGTCTAATATGTTATAAGATAAGGCTACAATAGCTAGGGTACCATGTATTTTTACATCAGCCAAGAAACACGTCTTTGAAGCGTGAGGCGTTGGGAAAAGACGATTGGTGTGCACGCTAACACCCTGCTTTCAGTGTTAAATTAGCGCGCGGTTCAAAATAACATTTATAGCCACAGCATATACTTCTCGTCACTTGTCATTTTTATTATTAGTGCGTTGTTTCCAAACAATCGCAATTTGAAATATAAGTATACTATCAGTCAGATAATAAAGGTTTCTCAAAGATTTGTCATTGAACCACTTTCCTCGGTCTTGCCTTCATTTGCATCTGCCTGTTCTTGTCGGTGATCCCGGTCCTTTCATGTCCAATTTCCGGCATGTGTTAACACACAGCTGCTGTTTTTTTTAACACGTAGAACCGTACGTCTAAATTTTGGTGTTATGAGTGGGGATGTAAGTAAGGGGATGTGCCGACACTAGCTACTTTTGTTTCGTTACTAAACATCGTCGTTCAGAAAGCAAGTTTCGCCAAATTACTGACTTCCCAACAGAGGCATTGCTGGGATAGATAATTCATAGCGAGTAGAAGTGGAACACTTCAATGAGCGACAGGACTGGCAGTATTCCGTAAGCTGCTAGTCATCGTTTTATGGGCTCTTCAGTTGTTCAAACAAGGAACGAAAAGCGCATAGAAGGAGGACTAGCTGAACAGGTAAACAAACGCAGCATCTTTTGTTTGTCTACCTTCTTATCTTACATAGCCCTTCCGTTTCCCGCGGCTTTCATCTGGTGTAAAATGAAAGCTCCTGTTTTAGGAGAAAGTTGAAACGGAAACCTTTCTCCCGGGCTAGCCGAGTCAAAGCCATAGCCCTAAATCCAAACTCATTCAACCTTGTCGGAATGGCGGGACTCGATAGGCTTCACTTTTATAACGCGACGGGCCTACGTTGCATTCGGACCACGGGACGTGTTTTTTTAAGGCGCATTATCTGCATTCGCTTATCATCATCATTGTTTTGCGAAACCCTTTGTGGAATGTTCGCTTTTCTGCCGTCCGTCTGGTGGGAAGACGATGCCGTCAGCGAGGCGGAGAATGGTTAACGTTGTATGTATCGAATAGCCCATATCTACCCTTTGGTAGGAGTATTTGGAAATGACAAAGGCTGTTTATCATGAATCTCTATACACTAAATACCATATTATCCTGAAAATTTTCAGCGGCTAATAGAAACAATTATAGAGTTTTAGCGATGATCGGCATTCAACAAAAGGTGTAAACATTACACTTATTTTAATCGAAGAATGTTTTTTTCAGCATTTTGTTTTAATCAGGTAAGAAAGGTTAATATTCCAGACAAAAAAAACAACTTACTCGGGAGCAATATATGCGAGCAAAGGAAAGTGCCAACCATCTGTATAAAACAATGGGGAAAATAATGAAGAACACGAAATTAAAGAAAGTCACAGGCGAGCGGGTTGCAATACAGGAGCGCTGTAATATTTCTTATTAGTTTATTTTTCCCGCCTGGCACAAGTTATTTCCGATATAACCTTCCACTGTACGGCCGCATAAATTGGCATGTGAGAATACGAAGTTAACCATAAAACGTATAAATGAGTGAGTCCAATCGTAACGAGTGTGGTAAAAATTTTATCGCGGGTCATTGTGCAGTGCCTTCAGAACCCAGGTGTGATTCGCGGAAAAACTCTCGGGAATTTATGCCCATTTCTCCACAAAATGTCTTTCCTGGAGCGACGTTATATTTGCGTGTGGTCATTTATCGAGAGGAAATAGAGGAAATAAAGTAGGAACAATGAAGATACTTCGATCGGACGAAATCCCTTCACTTTGACCATGTTTGGCAAATTTTTCCGACAAGAAAGGGCCGCGTCCTCTGAGTGTTTTCTGACCTTTTTCCTCAACGGCATTGCAGTGAATAAAAATTCACAAAATACTCTCTTTAGCCATGTGCTTTGTTGGGTTATCCCATCTGACTAACGTACTTCTCTTTGCACAATTTGCATGGCCCTCCTGTGCAGGTATACCCCTAGTAGGTTCTGGCATGCCCGTGAAGTTTGGGGTCCTCACAGAGCCTCCTCACCTGCAATTGCATTTACTAGACTCAAATATTACTGCTCTGTCTCCAACATTCCAACAACTGTAGCGTTTCCGGGGGCCGAAGGAAATCCCCGATGACAGGCATCTGCATCCGCCGCGCGCTCCGCTTGGTTTTTCTCGTGGCATATGCGAGGCGTGCAATGTTTGGGATCGAATTTGTTTTTCCATTTTCGTTCCTAGAGTTGACATGGTGAGAAAAAACTCCTGTGCAACATAACCGGCTTTTCTATCCCCAGCCGAATAGATGTCCACGTGTTATACTTTACACTTCTACACGACCTATCTTCGCTCTGCCTAAAATTGCTCAATGATGGTCCTTCCCTTACTTCACCACCAAATTGCACAAGGCCAGTGAGGCATGACATTGTTCGCCAGATCATGATCACCAATCAACCTACATACGCCCTAGCAGGATGATAGCCTCTAGAGGAGCATAAGGTCGCGGAACAAGAATTCCACCATATGGTGGCGGTCAGTTTAACTCGCTCTTCCTCAAGCAACTGGTCTTCACCAATGTATATAATCACAAATATCACATTTTTGGCAGCCTCGCAATGATGCCCCTTTCTACCGCTTTCTACCGCTACCAGCCAACGGTTCCTTCGGAGCGTGCAGGACAAAAAACTCCTAACGAGGCTGAAGAAGGGGAGGATGGTTTTTACTCACGTAGCACAGTGTAGATAGCGCGGCGAACGCGCGCTATTAGCCAGCGTTCTCTGCACGGCAACGCGCGCGAGGGCGGGAACCATTCTGTCGGCTTTGTCGTCTGGTTTTCCGACAGTTGTTTTGGGCCTGTTTTGGGCCTGTTCATCAAGCCGTGCGCTTTCTTCGCACGGCTTGATGAACTTGTTCTACAGCACCTCCTGGGTAACTTGTACCCGACGGATTTAAGTGGTCGTACGGCAAAAATACGCTAAGTATTGGTTTACAGGGTCGGAAAATAGAATGCACAGACCACGTACAGACATCTGGCCGCTAGAGAAACGCTACCTTTTGCGCAACGCTTGCCAAGAATGGGACTCCGTTTTCTAAATTGGTGAATGCCAATTCGGTTGTGTTTTAAGAGGTATTGCAAAAGGCGAAAGGAGCAACTGGTTCTGATAAATAGCGATTATAAGAGTTCTCTCAGCTTTCTCGCAGTTTTCAAACTTGCTAAACTGAGTAGTGTAAATCGGTATAAGCGGGAATTACAAAGCACACATGCCGAATTGTTTAGGTGTCTCCGCTTGTATTGTGCGGTTGTGTAGTCCCAAACTAGGACATCAGGATGGCTAGGTTCCGCTGTCTTACCCTTCGAAAGACGCTCCCCTCTGTTTTCTTTCTTCCTACGCTCGGGTGGACTATAGCGATGGGGTCCGCGGCTCTAGCGCTGCCGTGGCCGACGCTGCTGCGTTAGGAATGCCTCCTCCGCGAATTCCAGGTAACGGCTGGTCGAATCTATGGTTTCGCTCTTTGTAGAGCCACGTGAGTAAATTCAAGTGACGTGTAATGGGCAATTTTTGAGGGTCCTGTTAAAAGCTTTTCATTCCAGGCACCTTCACAGAGTGGATCGGAGTCAATATTTTGATGATGTGGCAGCCGTGTCGCATAGACGGCCCTGCTGAACCGGCAAAGCTTTACAATTACTTGAGTGAATGTATGCTCTTATGCAAACCTAACGTCCAAACAACCTACAATCAAATGCTCTTAATCACGGACGATGTCAAACATTGCTATGATTGCACCCCATGTGGGTTTTCGTACTTCACGAAGATGCCCTGCTGTTTGTGGAAAAGAGATGAGGTTTTATTTAGCTTTTCCACGGCCGTGATTGTCCTATGTTTTGGTTCTCCTACATCAACAAAGCTCTTGCCCCCAGTTTGTCGTTATCTCAGCACCTTCTGTGTCTGCGGACAGTTTTAGAACAGGTTGTATAGCGTGGCCTCACCCTTAACCGCAAAATGTTTGCATTCAGGTTGTCGTGAATGGAGTTTCTCGGCAATATCGTTCAGCGTAATTGAATCCGCCCGACACAATACCAATAGAGACTGTAATTGAATCACCGCAAACTGAATACTTGAGCACACTGTGCGGTCGCATCGACCTGGTTTGTATTTTGTAGATCATTCAAAGCAGTTTGGCTATAAATTCCTGGGCAGTTTTGATCATAATGCAAGTCGGCCGACTCCAAACCTGAAAGGTCACGCAGTGCTGATGGCGCCTTCACTATCATGAAGTAGAGCATCAAGCTGCCTACGGCACCACGCTCCTAAACGCGTAATGGTTTGCTTTCCCATGTGTGGTTCAGCTGTATTTCAGCGAAACATTCATGGTAGCGGGCACCCACTCGGTTAATTTAGAAAACTTCCACCTACTGAGCAGCGCTAAAGAAGTTCTCTATGGGAGCTCCTGGCGGCTTGCCTCGCAATGAGGCGGTTTCGCTTTTGTTTATTGAAGGCAGCAACTTCGTGGCTTTCACCGGCCAAAAACCTCATGCTATCGCATTTGCATAATCAAAGACTGTACAATTTATTTGTGATGCGCGACATTTAGCTTGTGCTGCACAGTGCACGACCGATATGCAGCACTTGAAGGGAGCTAACAACGCTCCAGCCGACGCACTTAACTGCAGTTCTGCCATAAAATGATCTAGTTTTAGCTTACCGGAGTCGACGAGAAGTTTCGAATTCTGTATTCTTCGAGGTCGTTCTGTGCCCCGATTCGGGCATCACCCTTTTTCTGCCGTGTTGAGCCGTTACAAGCAAGAAAATTGCCGTACGTTTTCGGATCTTTGAGGGGTATTGAATTCATCACCATTCACCGTATCCCTCATCCTGGAGTTCAGACCCACCCGCCGCTGTGGCTCAGTGGCTTAATTGTTCTGCTACTGAGCCCGAGGATGCTGGTTCAATTGCCGCCCGCTGCGGCCGCTTTTCTTAAGGAGGCGAAAAGCAAAAACGTCCGTGTGTATGAGATTTCGACCCAAAGTTTTCAACAATTCACGTGAACCTGCTTGGAACTCTGAAACTACCAATGGGCTACCCTGCGTATTAGGTATCATTCACCGTTTTACCATGTGGTCGGAAGCTGTTCCATATCAAGATATTGCTTCTGGAACTATTGCGTGCGCGTATACAAACATGCATCATCCGTTCAGATGTTCGGGCAGAAATTGTCACTGCTATTGTCCGTAAATTCTGGTCACACTTTTATGCAACTTGGAATGCCTGCGCGGTGTCGTCGACCCAGAAGCAACTACTTGCCATGCTCAAGCAAACACCACAGTATAAAGGTTTCATTGACATCTGAAGGTATCACTCATAGCTCAAGAATTACCTAAACCAGTGACACTCTGCCTTTTGCGCTTGTTCTTTTACGCACATTACATAAAAAGATATTTTTGCGCAGCATCTTCCATGGCATGATCTACGATATCTGGTTGCGTTTACCTGCAGATTTTGTTTTCACTCCCGTCGCCGCGGTACTCTTTCCCCGCCAGGTCCGCCTTTCCTAGACGACTTATCCCGGCTTATCACCCATATCCGTCTCCAACCATGACGGTCGTCTTCGCAAAAACATTACTGTTATTCGCCTTATTCGCCCATGCTTATTTCAAAGGGAGCAGGTACCCAATCCCCTCAAAAGAAAGGCCGTCGTTTTGAAACGACGTGGTCGCACCATTCAAAAGTATGTGCTCCTACACGGGGACGCCCGTTTTAGAGGAAGTGAAGGGACTAAAACAAGCGAGAAAACCCCAGTATCTTCAGACATCTACGTTTGCGTCCTAAGATGCAAGGAGCGATAGCGATACTTCGACTCCCAGGGAGCGTTTTCGTACGCATGGGCTGGATTTCCGACCCATGCTTCACGATCAGAGACAGGATGACTAGCAATGAGGATTCTTATGTCGCCGTGTCCCAGGAAAGGCACAAACTCTGTACGCTTCTGTGGCTTCAAATGTGAGCGTGAAAGGTGGCCGAGGGGAGGTGTTGGTCATACTGAGCGAGGAGGCATCAGTGTCAGTGTTTCAAAATGTGAATTCTGTAGTGTGTAGTATGCCGAGCTGAACAATTGTGCTTTTTGCGAAGAGAGAGAGAGAGACAGACAGACAGACAGACAGAGTGAAGGTTTTTTTTATTCAGAAAAAAATAGTGGGGGTTTAGGAAAACATGGCAAAGAGATTGGAGGCAGCCCAATGGTGGAACCTCAAGTCTAGGGCACCTGATGCAGCAGCATCTTCCCTTGTCCTCCAAATCATTTCGTGCTGATCTTCAGGTAACGAGCTGGTCAAAGCTGCCTTTCATTTTCGAAGAAGTGGAATATCTAATGTTCAAGTAGTACTCACCTGACCATACAATTGGACAGGGCTATGTTGCGTGCAAGAGGGTGGATGCCTCCTCGCTTTCATCAGAGTGTCAAATTTACGTCTGATGTTCGCGCCCAACCACTCAACGCACATAGGTTCGCAGGTACTTTTGTCGGTTTTTCGTCCACAGAGTTTGTGATTCTTCGGCGCTGAGATCTCGTTGTAGCAAGGGAAAAGATGGTGTTCTTAGGAATCGGATGAGGATTCGTTCTTAATGGTCTTTGAAGAGGGTAATGTGGTTGTTGTGGTTGCAAGGAGCATCGTGTGTGAGTTTGTTTCGCTTTTGGTCGGTACCGCGTTCTCTTTTAGATCCTTCACCGGGTGCCCAATTGACGTTGTTAAATTTTTGCATTGTGGATGGGAATATCTTATTGATGCGCTTAGGCATTCTGCCTGCAGAAAACACTGTAATGACCTTTCAGAGTATATAACGATGTTTACGCTTCTTTTCGATACTTCCGCTGGTCCGGTGGCCGAGAGGATGTCTCGAACTACTGGTTCTTTGTTTTTGTATGCAAGAGGGACATACAGTGACAAAGATTGTAAGAGTATTCAACTATGACAGTTTGCGGCCTTGTGCTTTCCTACATCATGGAGTCGGCGTATATTCGATTATTCTGGAACTTTCCCCTAATGAACTTAACAAAACCATGTCGCCGCTTGTTGTGTAAGACTGGATCCATATTTTGCGAGAGAGCTTTTATGCGGTGCTGGTGGGTCAGTGCCACACCTATCACGACGTCCCGTAGTTTCTTTTGGGAGGGGGGAGGGGTTGCCTGTCTTCTATACGATGGCCCCTCTTGATTTTGTTTCTCCAGCTAGTCTCTTCGCGCGAGGTGAGTGGTTTCTCCATTTTTTGAAATGCGTTAGGAAGACACTCGTTGAAGACATAGTCATCGTCATTATCACAAATCCTATTTAGGACGACTGCAAGGGGAAGGCCTTTCCCATTGATCTTCACCCGCTCCTGTCCTGCATTTCCCGAGTCCATTCTTCGCTCCGAATATTGTTATGTCTTCCCTACATCGAGTCAATGGCCTTCCCCTTGTTCTAGACCCGTGTATGCATGAGCATTCTGTTGCCGTGGTGGTCTACCCTTTGTTAGTTCGCCTCACGGTCAAGATTGCGAGGTTGAGAACAGTTTCATAAGCTGTCCTAATGATGGTTTTTCTTTCCCTTTCTTCTGTGCGGGTAAATTTTTGGTACTGTAGGATTTGCAATATCTGGCTAATTATCTGTGGCTGCATGAGGGTTATCCTTCCTTCTTTTATTTTCTTGCTCTTTTGTTGGTTGGGCGTTTTATGTTATGGGCAATGGATTAAAGATTTTTTTTGTGATTCTGAGTTTCGCACTACCACATGTCTCTAGAGCTTCGCCGAACATTCTTTCAGGACTGTTCTCCGGCAGAACATCCGTACCCCTTTCAGAGGGATTTTTAACGTGGCCTCGGGGCGCCATCTGTCGTTTGCCAAGCAGAACGTACAGCAGAGACAGAACCGTGGGAATTGCGAAAATAATTTTGAAAACTCTAGGATTAATCGCTCTATAGTGGGCGCAATTTAGTTTGTTTCCGCGTATAATCTATGCCTTCCTTCGTTTCTGAGAGATTGGCGTTATCATTTGCCCCATGTTTTAGTTAGGCAACCCAATGTTGGTGCCAGCGTAAGTATCGGTGGAAAACACGCCCCGGTGGCTCATTGGGTAAGGCGTTGCGCTGACGTGCCCGACGGCGCGGGTTCAAACTCCGGCTCCGGAAGCCCTTTCGCTGTTGGAAGGAGAAATCAAGAATGCCTGTGTCGAGATTTTCGCTCATGTTGAAGGTAGTCAGACGGTCTGACTTATTCCCTAGACTTCCACACCGGTGCGCATCGTTGCTCGCGTGTAGCTTCGGCGCATGAATCACCGGAAAGTTATATTTATTGATCTTGTGGTGGAAACACGCTTTGGTACGATAGCGTAAGTTGTGGGCACGGCTGGCGACCATATCGGCCGAATATATTACCACCGACTGGACATACAACAAATTTCAGCGCGTAGGGCGCTGCACCTGCTGAAAACGCCTGTCTTTTCTTTCGTCTCCGCCGTAGTATCATTGTCTTCCTTGCCACAGCTCAGTTGCCGCTGCGCGATATTACAGATTCAGCGGAGCCATCCAATCTTGCATCCTCAGTCGTAGCTTTCCGGTTGCACCGGTAACGTATTTGCGTGCACGCCTGATGAGCACGGTTGATAGCGGACGGCTAGGAGCCACGGGGAAATCGGAAAAAGAGCCTAATAACGTTATCGCGTTAAAAAGACCAAGGGAGTGGTTGTCGCTTTGCACTGCTCCCGTCGCTCGTTTTCGTCATCCGACTTCGTCTAAAACTGGCGTCCCCGCCTAGGAACACATGCTTTTTAATGGTGCTACCGCGTTCTATCAAAACGATGGCTTTTTTTTGAGAAATCGAAACCAGGATTTTATTTGCGTCGAGAGTGCTCGCTTGCCGCCGCAACCACATTAGGCAGGCCCCCACCTCACCATGTGACGCTCTGAAAAGACTTTAGTCGTTCACGTTAAATGTCAAACCTTTGTCGTTCCCATCTATCGCCCTAAACCTGCTTTGGTTGATGTTGCTCGGCGTTTTTTCTACTGCATTACTCAGCAGTTCAACTGAAACACCTCCACCCCACTTTACATCCTCATGCCCACTTTTCTTTGCAATTGAAATGACGTCTGTTTTGCCTTGCCACATTCTATACGGGCTCTTCATGGAGCCTCGGCTTCACAAGGACCTGGATATTAGGGGGCCCTCCAGTCCATCCGCCATTTGCTGCAGCAAACAGGTAATCTCTAAGAACAATGGTATTGCGGTCGAGCCACCTCCGATAACAAGTTCTGACATGCGCGGCCAGTGCAGCGCGAGCCACGAGGTGAAAGTTTACAGGGACCTCAGTTTAGGGTTGAAGGTGGGGTAACGTTTGGACGTGTCGACCATCGCTTGTTCATGCCAATGCAAACAATTTTTAAACCGCCAGCTTTGTTTGTTGGGGCGATGGGGTTCTGGCAAAGAACCAATGCATGTTTCCTTAATAAGCAGGCTGGTCGACCGGAAACCTCCATGATCTCTGGATACACGGCGAGTGCGTGAAACCGGGCTTCTATTGTGTATAAACGGTTGCTTAAAAATCTCCGAGAAAAGAAAAGTTTTAGATACGAACATACAAGCATCCATCAAGCAAAAGGTGTGCAAAACTATGCATTTATCCCCAAAGCCACGTATCTGCTTATAGTTAGATCGTTCGCAGATGCGTTTACGTAGTGCGGAAAAAATCGTCGCATGGGTTCATTCTTTGCTTGTGATTTGGGGCTTCGCAGGTTTGACGATCGATTGGGCAAACTTCCAGCGAAGTGTAGACGCGTTTCTAGGCTTCGCGCTTCTTCCGAGTTTCTTAAGGACGGAGTGGTAATTTTTTTCCCCTTTGCCAGCTTTCCTTGGTCTACCGGAAAAAGTATTGAAAGGCATGGCCCATCGACCTTCGTAATTATGTATATACCCAATTTCCGTAACCATCCTTTTTTTACTTGTGTAATTAGCATGCCCAGAATGTTACTGTAGGCCTCGGTACTAGTCCCTACCAAATTGTGCGATTTGTGCAAAACTACGAGAATGATTTGCAATACGTTTTTCTTGCGCAGTGAACCAGCCAAAGAGTCTTAATTATTAAGCCTATTATAAGTGCCACTTATATGTAGTATTGTTCATGTTTGAAGTAATCAACAAAAAGGTTTTCCAGCTCGCTTGCAAACACAGTCGCGCAATCTTCAACACATGCGCTTTTGCAGGTTGTTTCAAATGTATAAGTTCATGTATGAGCGAATAGGGCCAACTAGTGACTGAAATGATTTTCCGGCGGCAATGGATTGTCAAAATGCGGTTATAATATTTTCAAGGACTGTGCAAAACACGCAAAACAAGCCAACACCACAAACAATGGGAAATTTACTTGAATAGGCGAGACTCTTGTATTACTTATAGGGCGCATATACATAACCAAAAACTTTCTTGTGGTTTTCCTGTTCCTTTGTGTGCAACTGAACGAGCAACGATTTTATGAAATATAATAGGTTTCCACCAAGCCGATTACCAATACTAGTGTGTAGAATTGGCAGGAAACTTGTGCGAAAGGCTGTCATTGAAAATTATGGTTCTGTGTAAAGCGATGTTCATCGACGAACACAATATCTGCTTGCAACAGTGTTTTCAATGTGCAGTTAGTTCTTTCTCAAAACATTTCTGTTCTACGACAGCAGCACTTTACCTTCAAGAAGTTATTCGAGAAACCTCATATATTTAAAGCGAATCGATGAAGACACAAGAGGTGAAGTTGTTCCGTACATGCTCTACAAAGATATGCTGTGGCTGTAATCATTCCGGTTGCCGCCTTTACACGGACTGGTGTCTGTGTATTTATTGCGGGAACTTTTTTAGTTCAAACCGAAAGGTGAGGTAATAGATGTGTGTATCTATCTGCATTCAAAAACAAATGGCTGCATGTTTACACCAGGGGCGACAGCAAGAAAAGGATGCATAGGTTTTTATAATTATATATAAAGCTCGCTAAGTACAATTGCATCACCTAAGTTGTCGCATACTTTTTTGGCGTCTCAGTGCAGTTATTATAGAGGCGTAGAATACCCTTCTCCTGTATTCCTCGTAGGAAACAGATACCAATTGCCTAAAAGTTTTCATTTGCATTCAGCAAGGCAATGTTCAGTAAATATGACTTAAGCTTATTACTCACAGCCTTTAGCTTCTTGAGCGATAGCAACAGCAAGGTGTCAAGGTGTCAGCTGACGCACCATAACATGGCTTGAAGGTCAGGTCTACCCAGAAGTATTTGTTTTCTTGGTTTTTCCTCTTTACGCCTTCACGCGTTTCCTGAAGGTTTTTCAGTACGGGAAAGCTGCTTCTCAACTTCTTGTTTGATTCTTGATTCTCAAATTCTTGTTTGATTATTTTTATTGAACTGTGCAACACTCAAGGTAAACTTTCCAGTACACTTCTTATATACCTGAACAATTTGTTGTGTCATGCGGGCTCTCAAATGCCTCTTCTTCTTTACAGGTGGTCAAGTACACATCCGTTGCGACCGCCCGAATGAGGAATACCGGTGTGGATCGGCATCTCAAACCACCTGCATTTCGCAGGGCCCTTCTCCGATAGTGAACATAATATGTAATGACGCATGCTACTGCCGCCCAGGATTTGTGCGTTCGGAAAGCGGTGACTGCATTGACGAGAACCTCTGCCCTGAGAACGCATGAAATTCGCGCAAATAAACTACAAATACCCAGCTAGCTACCTGTATGTTTTTCGGTAGGTTCATTTTTCACTACCTTTCGGCGGAAGCGCTCGCAATGATTGCGGGAAAAGTTGCGCATATGGCAACGATTCCCCTTAATAATAAATAAACTCCTTTAGAACCGTAATTGTCCGGAGCGGATGGCCGCATGCTACACTTTTTTATGGAGAGCTCTTGTTTCAGCGTTTGTGTGATTACCCCAAGATATTTTTACTAGGCGTGGTTATGATGTTTGCGAACAGAACACATCATACAAGGTGGACAATCTACGTGACTCACAGCGATCATCATCATTTTAAACGCTCATTACCACCACGTCTCCCTCGCGCACTGAGCGGTGTGCGTCTTGCAGACGCCTGAATCTTGCTGTACGAATCTCCCAAATATAGTCTCTTCCCCGTAACATTTTGGTGGGACGTGCGGGGTAACGCTTTACGCACAACGGGGCTTCGCAGTGGACGTCACCTTGCTCAAGCACCAACGATAATGGCCAATAATGGGGTCCCCGACTAAACCGCCCCACTTGTCGTGGTCTCTCAACAACCCCGTGACCTATGTACGTTCACTGGATCCGACGACTGGGACGTTGAGGACTGCATAGACACGTACGAGCGGGTCAGCTCCTATAATCGGTGGGACGCAATAATCATGCTGGAAAACGTCGATTACAACCTCTGCGGACCGTCCAGGAACTGGTTGCGAACTTATGAGGAGGAAGTAACCAGCTGGGACATCTCGCACGGAAAGGCTGCGCTCCTTGCTCGGCAAACCACCCGGTCGGCAAGTCGCAGCACAGACCCCGCTCGCCACACGCGCACAGTACCCCACCAAATCATGCATGCACCATCGTCCTGCAGGATGCCCTCTACCTTCTCAAAAATGCTTATGCACAGATGACTGAGTCCGACAAGGTGGGACATGTACTGAAAGAGATAGAGGATCACGCTTTCCGCCTGGTCATTTGCAAACAATCAGCTACCATCGAGGCTATCACTACCGAGTGCCGCCATTTCGAGCAGGCGATGAGCCGCCGAATAATATCGCAGTTCACCCGGGTCCCGAATAATGGCGCCACATCACCTTGCAGTGACATTTCGCCGCAAGCCCGTTCATTTCTAATCTCATCTGGCGTGACTCGCTTCGCCAGACGATTTTCACACTTCCGTGCTCCCTTCACTTCGATACTTGCTTTATTTCGATACTGCAAAACCTTCCGCAGTTTTTTTCGTGACAATTCTTGGGCACTTCTCGTGACGCGAAATACGCGGCCGAACGATGCAATATATGTTGAGAACCCACAGTCAAGCGAACGAGGCCGTTCACCAGACTACCTTACCACAAACTCCTGGAGCAGGTAGCAATGCATGTATATTTCACAATTAAACCAGTAGTTTGTATCCATCACACGTTGCAACTTCCGATATAACGGGCTCGCACGTATCTACAGCCATCGGCGGCGATAGTGATAAACCGCTTCAAGTCAGGCTCTCCTCACCATGGAATCCTAATATTATCCCGGGAAACGGCTAATGGTTCTTCGTGGTTTCCACGTCCCACGAGAGTCCCTTTCTTGGCAATGTGGGTTTCAAAACACCCCCTTTAGCCGAAATTATCCTTAAGAACCTACGATCGGGCAAGCTGCACTTGGTTTGGAACGTAAACAATGGGATACCTGTTTGTGGAACAAGCCGCACTCGAAATCAACACTGGTGCTTGGTAAACTGTCCTACGTTCAGGGCATTTCCATTGTAGCACGAGCTCAACAGAAAAGCTAGAGTAAGACTTACGACGCTCCGAAAGAAAATACTTGCGCAATATTTTTGACGCGAAGGATATCTGGGTGGAAAATTCTAATAAAGGGAAACTAGTGCAAGCAGCAGCCAAAAGCAGACATTATCGCTACAACATGGATGAAGAAGCTGTGTTTCGAATTACAGCCCGCTTAGTCCCTCCTTTCAAGCACACCGTTAGTCAAGGCATAAAACCTAAGGGGGTTCAGAGCTAGATGAGGCATCTGCCGAGGAAGATGCGACGAAATTCGTGGACAAAGCACTGGACGCCATTGGCCGAGTGTCATTCAACCAAGGAATAATATCGAGTGATTCACTCTCGCTCCGTCAACGGTTTCGGAGGACAACGATCTACGACCAAATACGGATGTCGTGTGTCATCCGCAGCTGCATGGCGGGGACTGATGTTTAAGTGAACGCGGTCTCCCTATCGCGAGATAGGCTAAACCGTAGCTCTTACATGAAATAAATACTTGCGGCCCAGCTACCGTGTCTCCCCGTACCCTATAGCAACCGTGTTTTACAAAGACCCCGCATTTGACCTGATACGTCGGTTAATGCTGAATTTGGGAACGGAAATCCAAGTATATTTTGAAGAGGCCAACGTTCTTAATTATGAATCTTCTCCCAAGGGCACGTCCCACAAGAAAACAAGGTTTAAAAAATTAAGTCATGAGCCATTCCCATCTGTGAATGTGGATTACGATCAAAGCTTTTTGGCACGCAACATAAATGCAACACAGAATTTAGCGGAACAGTGTGGTGAAGTTTTAAATCCCGTGAACGTTGCCGGCGGTCATATTTGACATGTACAAACACGCACACGTAAGTACACTATCTCAAAAATGAAGCCTACTGAACGTATCGCCACAAAGTGCATATATAAGGGACGAGACACATCAGCATTAGGTCTACGTCATGTTTTAATGTAGAAAATGGAGCTCTTATTAACAAATCAAAACAAAATGCATGTCCAAGCAACGGGACCTATAAGCTTGAGGTCTGAATTTTGTTATGAAAAGCGTGCGACTTTGGTGATGACTGCATGTTACAGTGCTTTCGTTTTCCAACACCCCCGGCTGTAGAAGGCTTGGGGCTTAAAATGCCCAAGAAGCATCCGGAGTTTCTTCGCATACATATATATTCATGGAAATGTAGTGATAGCCGATTTATTTGTAAAATTGAACACTTTTTTAAAAAGAGGTGTCCGTTTTTACTCGAAGCTGTCCACGCGGCAAACAAACGTGAATATTTCAGTTTCGTTGCCACGACTACGAATAATCTTATTCCATGTTCTTGCATTTGCACATCGCAATTAAGCGACACTATAACAAGATATGTAAGTCGGCTGTTCATTCCGTGATTAACAGGAACGAAATCGTCTCGGCCAGTTGTTGTCCTAAACATTGTTTGAAAATCTCGGTGAGCAGCGTCTGTTTTTGTCAACTTCTTGGTCCCACCGTCTTGTGTGCATAAGCTGTTTCTTCAATAAGGTTAACAACCACCTAGCTCGCTGTCAAATTTGAATGTGTTTCAAACACACGTAAGGTGAATAAGAAGTCGACCGATGGCTGCCTTCGAAGAGAAAGAAGAGGATGGGGGGAATGTGAAATGAAATATAACTGGACCGTTGTTTGAGCTTGTTAATTTATCCATGAGGTATATTGAAAGACTCCAAAAAAATTGTAACGGACAATGGGCCTGCTTCCAGGAGCGAGCAGTTGAAGAATTGGGCTCTACAGCGTAAGTGAAGATGTGTTTCGTAGTGTTGTACTACTCTGAAATAGAGCCTGCAGCACTTTCCAACGACTACTCGGAATTTATTTTGAATTAAAGTCTATTGTCCCAGGAATCTCCTCCCGCAAGAATTACGAAAATCGTTTCACTATCCCCTAAAGTGCGCGCGATGAGAAATCGCGCATAATTGTTCATTGTCAACTCGACCGCGGAAAACGTGACACCGCGCGCTCTCTCCCGGAGAGGGGGGCTGCTCGCGGCGTTCTCTTCGGTGGACTTCGATATATCACAGGCTGGGAAGTTTTCTTCTTTTTTTCGTAACGTGGAGGAGTGTGTTTTCCGTCGGGTGGCACAAGAAAGCAGGCACAGGTGCCTGCTCGCAAGTGCGCGCTCGGGCTGGTAGAGCGTTTTTGAAGGAATAAACGTTTGTAGTCGAGCGGTCCCGTTGAAAGGGAAGTATTGAGCTCATCACCCAAACTCCGCGAGCACTCAAAACACAAAAGAAACGCTAAAACTGTGCGTAAAGGTTCAGAAATGGAAGAGATTGTTACACAGCGCGGACGACGACGGATCATCACAGGAAATGCGAAAACGCACCGAGAAGTGGACCAGTGAAACCCAATAAGACAGCCAAGGCCGTAATTACGTCGATTAAGCCACGCCAGAGATGCATAATGAAAACAATTGAATAGACCGTGTTTGGTGTTTCGCGTCTTTGACAGCGATTTGCACGCTCACCGCTTGATGTTGACGTGTAATACTTGGCTGGGGTATCCCTGGCGGTGTAATTTAAACTTCGTGCAGGTTTACGCGCAATGCTGCAAGAGTGTTGCACGGACGCTTGAAGGTGACGGGTTTCATACGAGTTTATTTCTTTCGGTCCAGATTTCAAAGGGGGCTCAAAATGAGCTTTAGAATCAGCGGTTGCACATCCACAACCTCTCGAATACAGAAACTCCTGGATAAGATCCATACTTCGCACGGGAAATGTAAGTGACTGCATGCTGATCACCTGATAAAAATCACCGATTTGATAGTTGTTTATCGCCTGGATTGATTGAATCAATAAATACATGCAAAATATCAACATCATTACACCGCGCCAAAAGGCACTTTCACATATGTTGCAAGTGTTCCAGGTTTACAAAGTCGGTAGCCTGACCTCACTCTCCAGCACTGTCACCTAATCAGGTGCACTAGGCTTGGCTTTCAACACCACGATATTCCCTCCACGAGATTTCAATATTCCAACGATTTCAATATTCCCTCTCTGACCTCGCATCTGCAGTATGGGCCGTCTGTACAATGACGTAACTACCGATCTGATATTCGTCAAACAGGGACAATCAAAGGTACTGGATTGCATTGAAGAAGCACTTTGGCCATCGTCACTGAACCTAGGTTTCTGAAATTGGCTTGGGTTATTATGCTCTTCTGCAGAAAGGCCTACAGTGTTCAAAGCCGCTTTTTGGACACTACATGGTTGTTAAGACAGCCCGAAAACCAGAAAGTTTGAATTACATCTGCTACAGCGGGCCTAATAACATCGTGGAAGCTGCGTCTACGTGCAGCATTGTGCCGAATCAACCAAGGAGGGCTGCTGGCACAGGGCTGCACTGTCTAACGCCAAGACGAAAATTTACCCTATGTACTTCTTTCTCTTGGCGCTCACTCTTTGAAGACCGAGGGGTGGGCAGAAAGAGACATAAGATTATAAGGTAAATGTGAAATGAAAACAATTGCAACCATCCAACCACCCCACAAACTGAACTGCTGTTTGCAGTCCTTGTGAACTTGCCCCATACAGATTACCCAAATGTAATACAGATTACTGTTATGTATTCGGCAATTTTTGCGCCCCTATTTTTTGTCCTTGCGTGAGAGCAACCAAAAGGATATGCGTATTCCAGCATTTCGAGCAACCTTTTCTTGGGATTGCAATACATGCATTTCGCCGCAGCGTATGTAATAATAATTTATACATGTTTATAGATGTGTATATACACTTATATACTTGTTTATACATGTAGATTGGTTGTGAAAGAAGATCTAGCTCTGCACATGCAGAGGAGTTTTGCAGTTTGTCCTCCTATATGCGCTGGTGGACTGAGTCACCAGAGCGTGAATGAATGTCAGGAAAAGCAGTCGCAGCTACACGTACACCTCATGAAAAAGGTAACTAGCAGGCGGGCTAATCTAGAGTTGTACAGCGCGTACGGAAGTCCGGTTTCCGAGACTGCAGGGCCGATTTCTACAGCGCCCGAATTACATCTACTTGGAGCTGCAAATGGCAACGACCGTTGTTGGGGTTTGTTGCATGCGCATTTTGAATATTTTGAGTTTAGATTTCCGGGCCATGTATTTCCACGTTGATAAGAGAGGGACGTCAAACCGTGTTTTCGTGGAAGTCATACGCGAATAATATGGAATTCAGGCTCCTTCATTCAACGGCGTGCTAAGGATTGACGTGAATCGTCCTAAGTTGTACTCGAAACGCAATGTATTTGTTGATACCACTTTCCCGTTCTTGGTAACCGCGTTATACACCAGTTTAACAACAATACAGAATACGGTGACCGTGTGGTATCTTGCCGTAACAATTCTCTACAGACATTGACCGCTGTAAGGTGTCGCCAACAGGCTAATAACGCTATCCACGATGCGCGATTGAACGACAATAATAAAAACGGGCATCATTTGCGCCACTGACAACAGCAGGAATATTCTAACAGGGCTGTGATGATTATTGAATTAATGAATGCGTGTTTGAAAGCGGAATAGTATCTTATGATACAGAACAATTTTGTTTCAATGCAGGTATGCGAGGTGCATTACAAGCTTTTGTGCTTGCTATGGAGCTTTTGTCTTGCTGGCATGAGCCGACGACGACAAAACGGTGAGTGGTCTTTTGTTGGGGGCCATGCTCTACTTACTTGAAAACCATAGTCGCTATTTATGTAACATTTTCACCTGCTAATAAACATCTGTGAAATGCGATCGAAATATGGACTATGTTTTCCGTGCAGTTACCTAAACGGACGTTGCGTTTTTAAAAATAATTGAAACTATGTACTGACCAATGATGAAATTGTTTCATATATTAAGCAAATTTTTAAGCAAAATGAAAAAAAAATTACGTGGCGAAAACTCTGCTTGACAGTTTTTACACAGTGAAGCCTGTCCAATATGGTATAAGACAAGGCTAAAATGGCTAAGGTGCGATGTATTTTTACATGCGCCAACATGCACATCTTTGAAGTGTGAGGCGTTGGTAAAATAACGCCTGGTGGGCGTGCTAATACCCCGTTCTCGGCCTTAAATTTTCGCGCTGTTTGAAATAGGATTTCTAGCTGCAGCGCATACTTCTCGTCACTTGTAATTTGTATTATGAGTGTGTTATTTCCTGACAACCATAATTTCAAGTATAAGTAGAATCTCAGGCAGATAATAAAGGCTTCTCAAAGATTTGTCATTGTACAACCCTCTTAGGCCTTGTCTTCGGTTGCACCTGCCTGCTTTTGTTGGTGTTCCCGGCCCTATTATGTCTAGTTTCCGGCATATGTTAACACAAAGCTGTGGCTTTTGTATAATGCGAAGAACCGTACGTGTAGATTTTGCTGGTGTAAGTCGGGATGTAAGTCAGGTGATGTGTCGACACCATCTCCTTTTGTTACGTTACTAAACATTGTCGTCCACAAAGCAAGTTTCGCCAAATTACTGACTTCCCAACAGACACATTGGTGGGTCTGTTGCCAGTAAAAGTGGGACACGGCGATATAGTTGAAAAGATAAGCACCATTCCGTAAGCTGCTAGTCATCGTTTTATGGGCTCTTCAGTTGTTTAAACAAGGAACAAAAATCGCATAGCAGGAGGGCTATATTATTAGGTAAACAAACACAGCTCCTATTGTTTGTCTACCTTCCTTTCTTTGAAAGCCCTTCCTCTTTCCTCTGCTGTGGTCTGGTGTAAATATCAAAGCCCCTTTCTTAAGAGGAGGAGTGTTAAAAGGGAAACTTTTGCCTCAGGCTACCGGATCGAGTCAATGCCGTAGTCCCAAATCCAAACAGCTTCGACCTTGGCAGGATTCGCCCGCGCTCGCGCTCGTCCAATGCCACCGCTGGTGGTGAAACAGCAGGCCCGGTAGCCACCCGCTGATGTCTCAAGGCAGGTTGATCCGGTTGTAATCGCACTATCCAGCCCAAACAAGCGTTTCTCAAGTGGCTGTACATCGGTCATGGCCCGTATCCACAAGGCGACCAGAGACTGCCGGCTCCCTCGGCCAGGATGGCGGCTGCATTCTGCACCACGCCGCTTGAGCAAGCTTGCCAGCTGCAGACAATTCGTTGTCCGGAACCGCAGTCAGCAGCATAAATACGTCCCGTCATGTGGTCCAGGTGGCTCAGCTGCACAAAGAAACTCCCAGTAGTTTCAGTGTAGGGTACAAAAATACCTCTCCGGTCGCACATCGTTTGTTGCGCGATCCTAACGATTTTTGCCAAGTTGCCAACATTGCCGTCGCTGTGTTAATGCCAACAAAGCCCAATAAATTGTCCGAACCCTTTATTGTACAGGGCAGGAAAAACAGGCTGCAGTAGCCCTTTGATCCAATTGATCACGTGGTTCGATGTCAAATATCACAATTTTCATGGCTCCGGTATAACTACCAGCTTGTTATCGTCAACAAAGCACGTAAAATTGTCCTAACCCTGCAGCGTGTAGGATAGGGAGAATACAAACTCGATTGCCTCAAAGCGTGACACAATCCGATGGTTCAGCTGCTAAGTTTTTCAGCAATGCAACCAGTCTGGAAATGTTAACAGAGCTAGAACCTGTTGTGACCCTGTAGCTTACAGTGCACAAAACACTCACGATCACATCGACCGCCCGGCGCGATGCTTAACCACACAAATGCAAAAGTAGCATTTGCTCGCTTCAGTAACACTTCATTTTACATATGAACGCGGAAACAGTATTGCTCCTATGTTCACACATGTTAACACCGCTTGCGTAAAAATGCTGAAATACGTTTTGGCAAACTGGCGCTTAGTTCACGTGAACAGAGCTTGGTCGCTTAAGGCAAAAAAGAAGGCTCGTACGACGTTAAAATTAGCGTGAGCAAAGTTTGTCCCGGGTAATTACCCCGTCAGGCGAAAACAGGGAGGGATGAGGCTCTCCTTCAGTTCCGTTGCCCACATGACGCGACATTAAAAATAGCTAGGCTGCGGAAACACGTTTTTCACGCAGCGCGGCAGTCAAAGCAACAGTCTCTTCTCAAGCGGGAGAGATTCTTATCTTTCTCTCGCGCGAGGCTACCAATAAAAGAGAGAGAGCGCACCGAGCCGCTCTCGAATTGTCCCAAATGTCGAACCTTCCTCCGGGAGAACCAGCTGTGAAAGCCTTCGGGTCACTCAATTTGGAAACCACTCGCATCCAAAAACACAACAAAACAAAACAGACTATACGAAAAGAAGCCCTGAACGTGCCCGTACGTGCAGCTGTGAGGAGACATCTGCTTGATATAGGGTCCTACAGGCTCGCTGCAACACAAGCGACATATAAGCGTACAGTGCCTACCGCAATAAGCGGTATCAGAGCGCCCGTGCCAGGCTGCAATACCAGCTGGCCTTTTGCGGCACACGTGGCCCAGCCACACGGCTCTGAGGGCCTCGAATCGCAGAGTCTACAAAACATAAACAGGCACCGAAATTGCAGTTTCCGTACTCACTCCTTTCGGGCTGACACAATGGCGCAGGCTCTCCGGCCTCGCATGGATGCAAACTCGGAAACCCTCGTTTCTGTAAACAACAACGTCCCGACAAAAATTCGGGGACCACGCGTTAACAGCAATGTCCTTCCATATACACAATGGCTGCAAACTCCACGATTCACAAATTAAGAACGCCGCAGCAATAAATAATTGGCCTCACTCTCAGAAAAGTTCGCCTGGGCTAATAACTCGCTCCAATCCGTTAGGCCTGAAATCTGTTGGCCCTCCTCGAACCTTCAATTCAACAACAAAGAATGCTCCCGTGTCTCCTGCTCGAGACGAAAAAGGCCGCACGTTGGGTGCCAGATGTGGGGTTCTACATTTCACACACTAGTTATTCCTCATGCCTCAGCCAACCTCCCTATCCAAACTTGCACTGCGAGCGCCGGCTGCGCACGGGTTGGTTGTTTGCGTAGACAAAGGGAGGCGGCGAGAACGGCAAAACATCAATGGCAGCATTTATTGTAGCGTGCAAATCAAATATGCTGCATACAGACTAATCTTAGGCCATAACGGTAACATAGGGAGCGAGGCATTAAACAATGCTAGAGATCGAGATGGTTGGGCTTACCGATGGAATACCGGAGCAGCGCGGCCCCGTGCGTGCGAGCGCAGGTGCAGTCACCAAGTTCGCCCAGAAGCTTCCCTTTGTGGCGCGTTCCCCAGGTCCGGACCGGCGCCCCGAAATGTCCGGGCGCAACCGCATCCCCCTGACAAGAGGCTGCCCCCTCAACATGCTACATCCCACCCGACTTCGTCAACGGTGGCGCTAGTGCGGAGGAAGAACTGCTTCTCGGGTAAGGCAGAGGGATAAGGGTCGACTCCACACCGGCGCCAACAAACCCTCCGGTTGCTAGCGCGCGATGGAAAGCTAGGCAGAAAGATATTCGCCTGCAAGTGGCGATCCCCACAAAACCAGGTTTCTGTTTGTGCCAAGAGGGCTTGCGGGCCACCGCAACCACTTTACACAGGCCCCCGTCTCACCATGTCGTACTCCAAAAAGACTGGTCGTTCACGTTCAAAGTCAAAGCTCTGTCGTTTCCATCTATCGCCCAAGGCCTGCTTTGAATAATGTTGCTCTGCCTTCTTTCCACTGCATTAACCAACAGTTCAGCCTATACACCCCAGCAAACCACGTTACGTACTTCAGATATCTGGAAGATGTAAGCAATCGACATTGCAAATGTCCAGGAGACGTATGGTTGGGATCGAAATTACATACATTCAACGTTGCTACAACTGTGAAAAACCCATCCAAATATTACTAAAGATAACATAGAATCTACGTCTCACGAAAGCTGTATATGTCCCAAGACCGGCCCGTCTATGGCCGCTTTCTGGTTTGTCCGGCCAGCATCCAGATTCTGGCAGCCACTGATCATACGATGAGCGGCCAACATTCGGGAACCAGCGCTTCAGTATTTCTCCGGCCGCCCACGTTCATACGCACACCGGCAGCTACCCGGCTGCCAGATATTGAGCTCACTTGCGGCTGCCGTTGTTGAGAAAGAGAACGGCCGAAGTACGACTTTAGGATATCCGTTTTTCCTTCGGGGTGCGGTGCTCAGCCGAAGCACGGCAAGCGACCGGCCACAGAATATCCGTATTCTTGTGGCAGTTGGTGTCCGAAGCGAGACCGGCCGGAGCACGGCTGCCTCGCATTCGCTCTTTCAACAGGGATCCGCGCTTCCGGCGACCCAATATTCCTTTTCTTCGGGTAACCCGTGTTATACAGGAGACCGGCCAACGCACGGCCCCAGAATGTGCATTTTTCATTCGGTTAGCGGTCCTAAGCCGGATTACGGCAAGCGAACGGCCGCAGATTTTTTGGCAACCGGTGTTCAAGAGGAGACCAGCCTACGTAAGGTCTCAGGTCATTCTTTTGGTAAGCGGCGTACAGCCGAACAACGCCACGGGTCTGGGCGCCGAGAATTCATGCCCAGACGTGTTTTGAAGGAGACCCGGCGGCGTAGGACCAGTTTTTCCCTGGGTGAAGAAAGAGCCCTTAGGGGGCCGAATGACGCAGACGCGTTTTTTATCCACTCGGTGTTTCTGCGTTTTAAATGAACGAAATTCGTTTTTCAAACAGTAAGGAGTGTTCTAGGTGAACGAGCAAGTTGAAAAGACTCAATAGACATTACCAGGGAATCTTTTAGGCCATCTGAATGCCGTTTATTGCCACAAGAAGACTGTGCCCCACCGACGGGTGATATAAGCCTCACCAGTCATAGCCGCTACCACGCCTCGCCCGCCGGCTTCGTCGACTCATCAGCTCGAGGCTATTCGTCCCATCAAGAAATAGAGAGCATTGGAGACATCGACCCGGCAGAGATGTTAGACCCGAGGTGGCAGTTGGTTCACCAAAATAGGTGGCCTTAAAGGGCGTCGAGCAAGCGGCCACCACGCAGGAGCTCCACGGGCGCCATGTCAAGGACTCCCGACAAAAGAAAGGTAAGGGCGCGCGAAAGCGCAGGTTTGTGGCTAGTCTTCTTACAATAATAGTTCGAAAAACAATGTTGCACTATTTTATTGGTGATAAACGTAGAAGCTAAGCTCGTGGATTGGTAGGCTGAACTTCGTGCCCTGCTTCATGAGATTTTATGACTGTCTATAAAAAAACGCCTTATTTTGAATTTGCCATAACAACAGGGCCTTGTGAATGACGAAGCCTGTGTGTTAATTTAGTTTCGGTGTCTGAAGGTGAGCTTAGCAACACTTCGGAAATGACTCATTTGTATAAACATAATCAGAAGCATACTATCAAACACGGATTTCGACGGGTTTTTTCTTGCTCAACGCAGCTTGTTGAGTTCACGCACGCACGATTTGGCTCTGGCAATAGATAAGCTTAAAGTAGTTGAGTGTATTTTTGTGTACTGCAAAAAAAGCATTTGGAGGTGTTCCATATCAGCTTCTTGTTAGTACATTGCGGGCTACAAACTGAATGAATCGGTTATTGCATGATCAGCCGACTATATCTCTCTAACACAGCAGTTGGTCGCTCTCAATGGTTGTTCCTCGGGATATGTTCCCGTGACCTCAGGATTTCCCCAAGGGTCAGTTGCGGGCCTTCTTTTGTTTCTGTTATATATAAATGTTATAACTATTGGCCTCAAATCTTTGTTCAAAATGTTCGCGAATGACTGTGTAGTTTACAGGAGACTTTAGCAAATGAACGTGATTCCGATTACCTGAAGCATGAATCCAATTTAATACATTCCAGGTGTGCTGATTCAGAAAACTCGTTGAATGTTAAAAAGTGTGTAACGTCACCTTCACAAGCAAACCTTCACTCCAAAAGAATAGGTATACCGTAAATTACACTGCTTTCACAACGGCCGGGGAATATAAATAACTAGGAGTTTATTTAACGAGAGGTTAGAGGTTAAATAGGCACGTTCACAACACAAAAGTTACGGATGCACGGGTTTTTCGCTTTCTGAGATAAAATTTCAGCGAACCTCCATCTACCTTAAAGGAGCCATGAAGAGAAAACAAAAGTTTGTTTTATTCGAAAGTTAGGGGTTTATAGTACCCCAGCGCTTTCCCGGAAGCAAATGATGCTTTATTCACTAGAAATAAGGCAATTTTAGCCAAAATTTTAAATCTCCCGCTAAAATTGCAGATTTCGTGACGTGAACAATGGCGTCATACGACGTGGTCCATGAAACAGATACTTAGTATGTCGACTCCATATAGCACCCACACGCGAGAGTCAGACAGGAACCGGAAATCGTGCCGAAACCGAGACGGCGGCCATTTTAATAATACTAGTAAAACCTAGTGCACCCACAGCCCTACTCATGGAATGGCCTGATCGGGAGAACGAAACTCTCGCCGAGAAGCTCGGGCTTGCATTTAACAACCTCACACCACTCGAACGCTCAATGCTTCTAAGTGCACGAGCGGCAGGAGTTGTGCGATACGCGGATAGACCGGAAAGCGACCATTCCGCGATAGCCACAACATACGAACGCCCAGCCGTCGGTACCGCTGCCTCGTCAGCCCCGTCGCGACGGATGAATACAGACTGGTACGTATGTGCCGTATTTTTATTACGGTTAATAATAGTTCAATTTCAGTAGCAGTATCGCATATGCCAGTTGGCCGGTGTCGTGTATGCAAAGCCGCTCGCGCGAGCTCTCTGCTCCGACCAGAAAGATACGAGCGTCAATGCGTGGTGTGTACGGCATCTTTTCCTCCAAGGTCCAAGCGCTTTGACGGCGATTTGACGAAGTCGGCGACGAGCGCCAGCATGTCCCAGGAGTGAGCTAACGTAAGGGTCCCTGCCGTAATCACTTCCTCGGAAATGAAGCGAGCACACTCGTACTTCCTTTAGCTCCCTTTCTCCTCCGTTTTCAAAGTTCACAAAACGTAGCCACTTGCTTTCCGAGGTTCGTGTTTGGGCAGCACATGAAAGGAGATCTCTTCACCGGCGGGGATGTCGCACTCCCTGGACGATTTGCCCGTACTACATTGGCATTTCAAAACGCAGCAACAAAATTTCATTGTAAAGTACTCGAACAAACTGAAGTTTTCAGTGGTTGCAAACTGGAAACGAGCTCGTAACGACAGCAGCAAGCCAACACCATTCGAAACTTCTGCGACGACTGCCACTATCTCGTCGCTTCTTGCTGTTCCTTACTCCCCTCGTTTCTATTTTTACCTTTGCTGGTTGGCGATATGACGGCCAACCTCCTGTCAAGGGATTAAGATACCAAGCAAGGTCGCGGCTGTACGTGCTGGAACGGTTGGTTGGCCCCTAAGAGCCTCGAACCCGAAAATTCGTCTGCGCGACGGCGAGATGTCGAGATCGGCCGGCGGTAGTTTCGTACGCTATGGCGCACACGCTTGCGTGTTCGTTCGGTATTTCAACCTTTTACTCCACCATCCTTTGTCATATAAAGAATGTGCAGTATGTTTGACGGGCATATAGCTCACTATGCAAACTGTAAGCCCTGCCTAACATGCGTTTGCTTTTGCCGGCCTCCGCCAATCGCAGAGCATTCTCGAGTGACATCATAGGTTCTGTTGCGGAAAATGAGCTGGTGGGTCGCATGGTCATTTCCTTTTTCCTAATTATGTAGCTTATTTGAGCGAAGTTTGCGTTATAAGTGGTGTCGTTATGGTTCTAACGAGGCAACCTTTCGAATGAACCAAACTTGTGTTTTTCTCTTCATGGCTCCTTTAAAAGAACAACCATATTTTACTCATCGGCGCTCAATGTTGGAGAACGCATGTGTTTTCTGGGATCCCTACACCAAAGAGGTGGTTCATACGGCCAAAAACATACAGAATGGGGCATTGCGATTCGTATTAGGTAATTGGCACTGTCAACTTACAAGAACGGAAAGTTGGGGTAGTTCTTATGTCTTCATCTTGGTGAAAAACAAAACCGCTCAAAAAGCAGGGTCGAAAAAAAACGTAGAAAGCACGGCGCTTATAAGCGCCGTGCTGTTTACGTCTTGTTTCGTCCCTGTTTTTTGAGCGCTTTTGTTTTCCACCAAGAGTGTCAACTTAGCATGAGGGAAAGTAAAAGTAACTTGAATGTTAAGAGGGGAAATATCAAACATGATACCTAAGGCTAATTTTTTTCGTAATATCTATCATTCGAAAACTGGAATAGAAGAGGAGAAGTACATCCAAGCGCCATTCTGCATATCCCAAAGTGGGACCACTAGCTTAAAGCAAATTATTACCTTTACTTTATAGGTGACGCCTAGCACGATTCATTTTATCTTGGATCAAAACGCGAGCGTAATTGTCTTCCACGTATGATTGTACCAACTCTTTATAATGACGATTTTCACCGCGCTTTGTGGAAATATTTTGTTATTTGGTCGCCCATTTCATGCTTAGTGTTATCTATCTCCCTTCTCTAATGCATCCAAAGGCAAGCAGGTATCTAAATAAATAAATAAATAAATAAATAAATAAATAAATAAATAAATAAATATATAAATAAATACAAAAAAACCATAAATAAGAAAATAAAAAAATAAGTAAATAAATAACTACACTTGCGCAGCCGCAAGTTCTCCTCCGACGGCTTGAGAACCTTACGCATTCAAACTTGACCAGTGAAATATTTATTGTTTTATTCGTTGCAATATTCACGGTTGGCTGTATGAATACTACCATTGCTATGTTATGGTTTTAAACAAATTATGAAACTCTAGCATTACGCCGTTCCTTTCGTGCACACAGAGGGATACAACTGCAGCCACCTGAAGCAAGGCGTCATTCGCAACACGTCTAGAATGTTTGTTACTGTAACACGATATTACAGGATAATTAAGTTCTTTTAGGCTACTAAGTGGTGTCCACGAACCTCATAAAAACAACATAAATTAGAATGAAAATGAAAGCACTTGCTCGATCTCTCCTAGGATGAGCCCTGTGAAAGATCACCAGAAAAGTTGATCGAGTAGAAAATTCCTTTGCAAGAAAAATGGGCAAATACTAGACATACTGTTTTGTGAAGGAAAATATATTAAATGCTCCTGAGTTTTTGTGGAGTACCAAAACGCTTGGTAAAGGCATTCGCGCCGGTTTTATATACAACAAAACTGTTCAAGCAACTGTTGTAAAAATAGTGGGTTTAGTCAGAGCATGAAAGTGTTCAGGGAGATTGTCCTAAATGAAATTGGGTAAAAGCGGCACTTTCACCTTTGCGAAATTCAACAGCCATCCCCCCGCCTTCCCCCTTTATTGCAGGTAAGCTGCCCCACAGAAGATATCAGGACACGGACAATACATCTATTCCAGCTCTACAAAGAACTGAATATTTTCTGTATTCGACAGTAAAAGAGGCACAGCAATTAAAAGAACGACGATTTTTGGGCAATGTTTAATAAATGAATTTTGCTGTCAACTGACGCTCGTGATTAAGCAAGGCTGCCCTGACGGCTGGTGGTTGCGCGCGGGCTCACTTTGATGTGGCTCAATTAGACCCAAAATTCTCGGTTTGTGCTGCTGCAAAGCGCAACTGAGTCATCGGCTTGTGCGACATGCAGTGACCGGCCTCAGTACAGTTAACGTACTGTGGCTGAACTCCAGTGCCCGCAGAATGGCCGTATTTCCGTCAGATATCAAAAATAGCAAATCATTACTACTAACTGCATTTACGTTTTTATTAACCCAATTGGTTTCCGATGCTACAAGAATTTCCAGCTCTGCTCTACTTGACCTTGTGTTTGCTAGTAGCTCACTTACAGATTGCTCCGTCAGCGTTAGGATGGGATGTCTGATCATCAGTTACTTCTTCTTGAGTGTCCTATTTCGGGTTTGGGATCGTCTGTTAAACCTTATGAGACATTTGTAAGAGACTATACGCATGCGGATGATGATGCAGTTATTAGTTATTTGGAATCTTTATTCCGCTCTTTTAATGACACAATTGACGTAATGAGCTGAGGTCAAGGTTTAAGGACATGGTCATTCATTGTGAAAGCACCTACGTGCCTTTAAAGAAAAAGCGCATCAACAGGGAGTACCCGTGGATAAATCGTGAGCTGATACACCTGAAACTCAAGATAAAACGCTCTCGAAAACGTGGCGACAGGAAACAACTTGAAAGTATGGTACGCAATTTTAAAGATAAAGTCCGTGCTGCAAGAAACCAGTTCTTTTCTTGTACATTGACTTCTTTCATGTCGGAACAACCGAAGAAATTCTGGCAATATTTGTCTAAAGATAAAAGTGGCATCACAGAGATCAGAACATCTGGCGTAAGCATTGACGATCTTTTTCCCATTGCCAATGAATTCAACGCATTCTTTCAGTCAGTTTTTACTATGAACGCATCGCACGCACACTTGAATCCTTGCACGCTTCGTAATCCGATGCCCGAAATAAATTTAAGCAACAACGGTATTCTTAGCCTTTCGCGTAATCTAGACATAAAAAAGTCATCAGGTCCGGACAAAATATGCAATGTTTTTCTCAACAGATACGCCATCTGGGTGGCAGAGTACTTATATGTCATATAAAACATCATTACAAACCTGTGTGAACCCGATGACTGGCGCGCTGCAAGGATAGTTCCGATTCACAAGTCTGGATACCCTTTAGAATTAAATAATTACAGGCCAGTGTCCTTGACATCCACAACTTTTAAACTGCTCGAACATATTTTATTTAAGGCAATTATGACACATCTAGAGAATAATCATTTACTTCATGCAAATCAGCATGGCGTTAGGGCTGGTTTATCCACCATAACACAGTTAGCTGAGATAACGGATGATTTTGCAAATACACTGAATATGAGGGGTCAAATTGACGCAGTGTTTTTGGACTTTTCCGAAGCGTTTGATGTAGTTCCGCATGCTGACTTAATAAGCAAACTCTTCTCTATGGGCATTTAGCGCAATATTGTTTGTTGGATAGCATGTTACTTGTCCTCACGAAAACAATACGTTGCTGTGAATGACGGCGTTTCCGATAGATTGGATGTGCACTCAGGAGTTCCACGATGATCAGTGCTCGGTCCTTGAATGTTCTTAGTCTATATACATGATATCTACTTATCTGTTGAATCGCCTGTGAAGATCCGGCTGTTTGCGGACGATTGTGTTGTTTATGCCAATGTAACTGAACACTCCGATCAAATAAGACTCAATGATGCGTCGCACTCAATTAGTGTACGGTGTGAAACATGGGGCTTGAAGCTTAATACTTCTAAGACGGCGGCTATTCTCTGCAGAGCATTCTCTGCAGAGAATAAAGTACAGAGAATAAAGAATGTACTGCAGAAAATAAAGTGCAGAGCACCTAGGGGCGCGTCGTAGCTCGCTCGCTGGACCCAAGTAGAGCCCCACGACGCTCCGTCGTAGCGGCTGTCGTCACGGTGTAACCAAGAAGCTTCGAAAGCCAAGCGGTTTGTATAGTCATAAGCGTCCAAAAGTCCTGAACCGCCGGCGTTCTTCTTTCATCCCCTGTTGTTTAGCGCGGAGAAAACTCTAGGTATATTTCAGAAAAAAATATGCGTAATTAACCGGCAGCGCCCGCGTTCATGTAGATAGGAACGCTTGTTTGGTTGGTTTTTAAGCGAAAAAGTGGCAGTGCAAGGCATGCACGTGCAGGAGGAGAACGAAGCACAAAAAGAACAGAACTCCCTCTGGTGAAGTTTGAGGCAGGGGGCGCGCGGGCACTGCGAAAGCGGGAAATTTGAATTGCATTGGGTTGTGGCAGTGAGCGTATAATGAAGCTGCAGCCCAATATGACTAATCACTGCTCTGCATTTCCAACAGCTTTCACTTTGAGTAGAACGGCTTTAATTTTTTTCAGTGACAGAGGTAGCATACTTTTCATTGTTTAGGAGTGCTTGCCAAGTTCTTTCCAAACCACAGCTATTCTGCGCGGGATTTATCTCTTGTGGTTGGGGCCAGCAGTAACCATCTGTCAGAAGTAGTGAATTCTTTTACTTCTAGCTTTTTGTTTTCTAAGTTGAAGAGGACGTTATTGGCATGCTCATTCGTCATTACTTCTAATATATTCGCCCTTTTTTAGACCCTGGGTCATGCTTTCTGATTGCACTTCCTCAAGCATTGTTTGTATGTGTTCTGCAGTCTCACTCAGCAAGACTACATAGTCCGCAAACCTCAAATGGCTTAAGTATTTCCCATTTAGGCGTAGTCCTAAGTTTTCCCAGTCAAACTTTCTAAATACCTCTTCCAGAATAGCTGTGTATAGTTTTGGTGAGATGGCATCTCTCTCTCTTGCTCGCTTTAAGGCCGGAAATTTATTCCTTTCATTCTGCAGGTTTTTCCTTCCCGTGCATTCCTTTTATATGTCTTCTAGAAGTCTAATGTAGGTCAGCTCTATTCCTGGTCTTGTAGTGCTTCCGGGACGGATGCGGTGAGTAGGAAATCAAAAGATTGCTTATAATCTATAATTGCATTGTGAAGTGAACTCTGCACATTTTTCTATCGCTTGATTGACGATATGAATGTGGTCCATGGAAGAGTGCCCTTTCCTAAAGCAAGCCTGCACTTTCGGTTGTTTGAAATCTGGGGTGTCAAGTATGCGTCGAACGATAACTTTGGTAAACCGCTTGAAAACAACTGAGACTAGGCTGATGGGCCTGTAATTCTTGAGGACCATGGGATCTCCAATCTTATGAATCAGTATAATGTTGGTGTTTTCCTAGGGGCACTTACGAGTCTCCAAGCATTACGAAAATATTACACCATTTTATTCAGCACATTATCTCCTCCCTCGTGCAAAACATTCACGGTTATGCCCTCGTCACGTGCAGCGTTTACTTTTTTCATGCCTTCGAGAGCCTTTCCTTTAGTTAATTTTGGGACCTCGCATGTAGAGCATGACTCTCAGTCGTTTCCCCTGGCCTAACGTCAATGGCACACAGCCTGGTGCAGAATCGTTCTTCTACCTTTATCTCGTCCACGTTTTGCGTAATTTTACCCTATTGGTGTGAGAGTGCGTACATTCGATTGATTGTAGGGTGTAAACCGCCGACGCAACGCAGGCGATGGGGCGCGCCGTAAGGAAGGGCTCCAGATTAAATTTTGACCACCTGGGGATCTTTAACGTGCGACCAAATCGTGTACACACCGGCGTTTTTGCGTTTAGCCTGCATTAGAAAAGCGGCTGCCGCCGCCAGGAATCGGACGCGCGACCTCGTGCTCAGCAGTACAACGCCTCAGCCACTGAGCCACCACCGAGGGTCAGAGTGCGCACTTTCCTTTTTGCCGATGGCTAGCTTTCTTTTAGTTGCTTTCAAGCTTCCCCCTATTTAGAGCGATTTCTCGATCACTGCCATGGTATATGCTGGAATACGTTTGTTTTACTGCTGTTAGTCACTTTCGAAAGCTCGGATATTTCAATCTGATCAACCGTGCCTCACACTTTCATCATCATACTTTTGTTAATTAGTTCCTTTCTTTTCTTAGTGAGTTTTCTTCTTTGTTCCCTACATGTTACTTCTCCTACAGCTTCTGCTGATTCACTAAGCGCCGATGTCGGGTTGCCATTTAGCCTGCCTATAGTGACCTCGTTCTGCCTGTTCAGAAGCGGAAATTTGTTTGCAAGAGGTATTTTAAAGTATTGTGATCTGCCTCTTACTGATTCCATGCTGTGTTTCTTAGTTTTCACGAGTTTCATTTGTTCTCTTTGGAGATTCAGCCTTAGCTTGCATTTAACCATACTATGATCGCTGCTCCCAACCTTACCTAGCGCCTCTACGTCTTGATCGATACATGGGTTGTCAATTCAAATCAGGTCAATTTCATTTTTTGTTGTACCATTGGTACTTTTCTATGTCCATTTCCTATTCTTTCGTTTTTAAAAGAATGTGCTACTCAACCTCAGGTTATTTATCCCTGCAAATCCCATCAGTTCATCGCTTCGAGTGTTGCGATTATCTATTCTGAAGTTTCCCACTGACCTTGCTCCTATTAGCTTCTTAGCGATCTTTGCGCTAAAGCCTCCACCACAAACGTGAACTGCGTTGTTGCTTTCTTAATTGCGGATTCGACATCCCCGTAGAAGCTGTCTACAGCTTCGTCATCAGAGCTGGCTGTTGGCGCATTTGCCTGTACTATCTTTACTTGTATCGATTGTTTAGCTTGATCACAATAACCGCGACTCTCTCGCTAATGCTGAAAAACGCCTCCTCGCCTTCTGCAATTCTGTTTGCACTAAAAGTGCGCTTCCTGTGTTCTTTTTTTCTATTGGGGCCCTCTTTATAACAGAATATGTCCGCTATTGAGCTCCATGACGCCTACTCCTGTCCTAACTTCGCTTAACCCTATAATATCCAACTTAGTGTCCTCTTGTAGTACAGATATTCTCCCCTCACTAGACAAGGTGCGTTCGTTGAACGTTGGAACGGGCAAGTTCAAATGCAGCCTGTCCAGACACAGAGATCCTTAGCACCCTCAGCTGTATCGCTGGTCTAACAGCCGCCGTGGACAGGTGTTCTGCAGCTGCTGGGGACTGCGAGCCGAGAGTTGAGTGGACCAGTCATGGGAGGTAGTGGCCAATTACTACTATAGGGTGGCCAGATCCTTCTCTGGTGAGGCAGTGCTGTTCATGTCCCTAAGCGCCTCCCTAGCATGGTTAAACCTTTTTAGTGTAGCCCCTTAGGCATCCGGGATGATGGTTAGTTTCGGAGCAGGCAGCACACATACCTGCTCGGCTTGGGCAGAGAGAGACCGGCGAAAAAGAGCGAGAGAGGTGCTACGCGGACGCCGCCCGCAGTGATATTCAGCCAGCGTTTGTTTCCCTTTCTTTTTACGCCCGCGGTCCTGCAGGCATAAGCTAAGACGCTGGCTTACATATAAGATCTGCTGAAGGCTGGCCATGGGATAGGTAAGCCAGTGCCTATAGGTAAGCCAGTGCTCGAGTGTCTACAAAAAACGGCAATTTGAATTTGAGCTGCCCAGAAAGGCCGCTTAAGTTGTATTACAGTCCTTCCTCGCCTTTTTAATACTAAACTAAGCATAAAAACTGTTCATAGTGCGCTGAGCCAACAACGGTGAGATTATCACAGTGATGCGCATAAGATAGGCAACCCTGTGCTCGCTAAAGTCCTGAAACATTGGGACCGCGACATGGGTGCAAAAACACAATTCCCGTTTTTTCTACATAAAAACAATTTAGGTATCCAGGTATCCCTTGCTAGGATGGCAACGGCCAGTGGTTGTACCTTTTTGTGTGCCCAGGGGTTGTCGAGTTAGAGAAAGTTCAGCGATGCTACCTGTGTCACCCTGCCTGTCCTGCCGTTCCTACACCGGCAGGGGAACGGCATTTCTGGATGAGCGCTGATCTTCCCTTCGTACCTTAGTGTCCGATGCTGTGGAAGGTGTTGTTTAGCTTTTCCAACAGCCTTTGACCCC